>OY735255.1:4757361-5046915 GCA_963457715.1 Argyresthia albistria
CTAAAAAACACGCTTTATACGAACTAATAAGAAAAAAAATATTCTATACCTACTTAATTAAATAACGAGAAAATAAATATCATTTTAGGTTTATAATAATAATAAATATCATTTTAAATATAAGTATTACATACAATTTTACACTAACTCGACATTTCGGAATAGAACTAGTGAAGAAATTCTCACAATTTATTGGTATCGAGCACCCCACGCTTTTACCAAAATGATATTAATTTTCTCGTTAATTAATTAGGTAATTACTTTTTAGTTCGTATAAAGCGTGTTTTTTTAGTTATTTTTTAACTATAATTTTATCAAGCAAAGCAAACATGTCTATTCTAGTTTTAAATAGGCGGTTACAATTAAAATCCACATTTGTACTTTCCCGTGTATGATTTAAAATAAGCATTACAGGTTAAATGCAGATATAGGGCAGCAAAATGTCAGACACAGGTCAGGCTGATCGATATTTATATCCAGTGGGTTGATAGGGAGATGTAATGGGCTTATTGTTTGCAGTTGATCCATTTGTTCTTCCATGAAGAATCGTTTGCTCCTGCCTGGCCTTTTATGTATGACTATAAAATAGATATCCTATAGGTAAAGTCACAACAGGCTCGGCCATTTGAAAGGGCCAGTCTGTGCCGTTTTATTCTCTGAGAAGGAACGGTAAAGTCCACTACAGGAATTTAATAATTGAAACAAAAAGTAAACTTTACAAAAAACCGACTTCCACAAACCCTATTTGATTAGATTGAGTTTAATACAAACTGTTACCCCTTATGCCCCCCCCCCCCCCTTGGGGACTTAATTTTGTCAAATCCCATCTCAGTGCTACCCCACGCTACTAAGGAACCTCTATACAAAGTTTCATGACTCTAGTTCCACCGGTTTAGGCTATGCATTGCCAGCCCATCAGCCACGCATTGTATTTGTACCTAGTATTGAGCAGTTCTGGTGGCCATATGTGGTCTTCATCAGCAGTTCCGCATCACAATATTATGCTTACCATGTGCATTTGCACGAGTTATTATGAAAAACACAAAAATCACTATAGGTCTGCCTATAATATTTGAAGAGTTCCCTCGATTTCTCCAGGATCCCATCATCAGATCCTGACCTGGTGTCAATGGGACCAATGGGAAGGTAAATCCTTTCAAACAAAAAATAATTTTCCAAATCAGTCCATCCGTCTAGGCGCTATCGGGGCCATTCGGGGCACATACTTACATAAAAAAAAAAATATATATCCGGACGAATTGTAAACCTCCTCCTTTGGGAAGTCGGTTAAAAACAGCATATGGAGAACTCACATAGGTAGGTAAGGTAGGTACTCATTTACATATCTAGTCTTATGCCTAATTTCACCAACAGTTAGGGGACACTTAGCTCTTTTTCATAGCTGTCTAGCGATTGGTTCGGAGGTCAGACCCTTAAATCTAGGGGGTCACATAGTGGTATAGTTAACCCTTAAAGTTAGGTCAAAGCGAAATGACCGCTAGGTGGCCCAATAAAGAAAATAAAGTGTCCCCTAAAAGATAGGGGTTGTTGATGAAATCGGCCATTAAAATCGAAAATACTCACCTTAGCAGACTCTCCATATCTTTGTCATGGACATCCCTGAGTATGACAATAGGATGTTGGCAAGGGTTCGCCTTCAACAGCCTCCGGAAGTAAGGACTGCAGGCTGATAGCACCACCTGGTGCACAAAGGTGGTTTTAGGCTTTTGGACTTCTATTCATACTCATTTTATTTTCGTGGATAGGTTAATTTAGGTAAAACCTGGGGCCCGATGCTGCTCTCATAGATCGTAAATAGATTGCAAGCAAGCGTATGTTGCGATTCTTTAGGAGCATAAATTGAAAGAATCGCAAATAGATCGTAAATAGATTGCAAGCAAGCGTATGTTGCGATTCTTTAGGAGCATACCAAATGACGCCATTTTGGGTGTTTTAGAAGCGGTAGCGATCCAATATAAGTGCGTTTCTCAGAGCAGCATCGGGCCCCTGGGGTCCGATTATTATGCATTAGCAATACACCAATGCAATGTATTATTTGGTAGACTATGGAAAAAGACGCCGTCGTCGCGTCGTATATTTTTCGCAATAGGGACATACTAATAGGTACGTTAATACTGTTTTATTTATGATCTAATAAATGTTGACTGGTAGGTTACAGGTAGGTGTATAATGCGTGCGCTATGTCACAATGATGCCGCAACTTTCACTCCGACCAATCAGCGTCAAACTACCGAACCAATCACATCGCGTTATTTATGGGCGTCCTCAGCTGCGCTTACGCCGATAACCTTTGATCGTCTCAGTCGTGCGTGCGTGACATAGGTAATAATCAAGCAACAGCTAGGACATTTATTAAGTGGGCAATGACAAATGTTATTGTTGTTAGGGATCTCGGATTTATAACACTTTAGTTTCTCCATGTCAATATGGGGATAGAAAATATAACTAGAATAAATTACTTGCTTCATCTCCCATAAATTCATGACCCATGGTTAATTGAATAAAATGAAATAAAATTAACAGTTATGTCAGCGAATTATCTTGACAATATTTCAATTTATATTGAAGTTCAACATAGTCTTCTGAAAGTGACTATTCCTATGTGCTTTGTTTGGATGTGCAGCTATTGCGTTAGAACTGTTTAAACGTGGATACAACTGTGCCTCTGCCACGCCAGGGTGGAATGGCTAGGTCAATAGGTACCATAGAGAGACAATAGGTACAAGGCGGTAGGAGCGACGACGTAGGGTCCGAGTGACGTACAGTCCTAGCGACGACGTAAAGTCCCGCGACACGACGTAAAGTCCATGCGACGCCGTAAAGTCCCGACGACGCACGGAGGAGTATTTGATCCCAAAACATGGCCAAAAATATTTAAGTGGTTTATCTTAGCAAAATATATTATTAATAGTTTATTAAGTAATAAACCTGTTAGAATTTCGAGAAAAATATGATATAATTGCCAAATTTATTGGTAGTGATATTTTTTAAAGCGGTCGTAGTAAATTTTAAATAAAAAATCGTGTGTTACTCTTACATAAGTAGTATATTAAGATAAATAAACACAAAATTATATATAAATTAAATATCAAAGTATAAAATAAATACTAATTATTATCATCATCATCACTACCATCTTCCACACATGGTGATTTTAAAAAGTTAAGCGCGTCTTGCGAGATGGCCAGCTTTTTTTGTTTTGTCTGGGCCTTATGCTACTTAAATAGGGGTCCGAAGTGAGAAGTAGCCTATTCAGTACGTCCTCCATACAATCTTTTCTAGAAAATTTTCGAGAATAACTTTCCCTATATTGGCGAAAATGTTTATTTCTGGCTTCCGATGCCTCCTCTGATAGTTGACCTATTGGCAACAAAGCATGATCTATGACACTCGGTGCATGCATCAATATTTTATGGACAGTGGGAGACATCGGTTGCCATGGATACAAATCCACGTAAAACTTTGCTGTATCCATAGTATATTTGCCAAAATTTTCTGTGTCTACATCGAACCCTGATGAGATCACTTCCAAAATCACTCTGAATCTCTGTATCAGCTCTATGTTAATCCCAGTGATGTCAGCTGCTACTTCCATATCGCTAAAAAATCGCCGAGAAATGTTACCATCATTGGTGTTCCCATAGCCAATTGTTTGTTGTGGCCATTCATTGTGTTTTTCAAGGAATCTGTTTTCTGTACTCTTACAAGCCTGCCAGTGACGTTTGTAGACAATTTGGAAGTTGTTGATAACTTTTCGAAACTCTTCCAGTTTTGTAGATGGGCACTTGGTTATAGCCACTAATTTCTCTTCCAGATCGGTTAATTTACGATCAAAATACTTCTCAGTGCTTGCTCTGATAATATCATGTAGATCCTTTCGAGTAAAAGTTCTTAATGAGTCGCCAGACACTGGGGAAAAAAAATATGATTTTAAATAACACAAAACTGGTAACACTATTATTATTTTTTAAATTACTGTGGACAATTCGGGAAAACTTTGATTAGTTGTACTTAAACTAGAGGTTCTACAGTTTCATAAAATATATGATTGTTGCTGTACAAATTAGTACAAACCATTTAAAAATACTAATTTAATTGATTTAGTAAAAAAAACTCGTGTTTATTTAGTGTGTCATGTTGAGTACTACATTTTATCCAAATGATGAACAATTGGTACTAAAAATGGACTATATACACGATACATACCTTGTTCTTGAAGATCCATGATAACTTTTTACCCAAAAACACTCCACACAGTCAAAATATCACTGTGAAATATGATGAAAAAATGCGTTGCCGAGAACTGAGAATAGAGTATTCAAGAACTGCTAAGTTCCGACTGACACTACGTTGAGCCCGTCAACCATTTGCGGGTAGTAAAACCGGATTGGGATGCGGAATGTATTCACCTCATCAGCGGAACTCTTTTCATTTGTAATTATAAACAATGGTAAATTGGATTTATGGCCATGTTTTGGCATCAAATACTCGTCCGTGCGACGTTAAGTCCTAGCGACGCCGCAAAGTCCTAGCGACGCCGTAAAGTCACGAAGAAGTTAAGTCCTAGCGACGCCGTAAAGTCACGAAGAAGTTAAGTCCTAGCGACGGCGTAAAGTCCCGACGACGTTAAGTCCTAGCGACGTAAAGACAATAATTATGGTAGAGATTATTACCTATGTCAATAGGTAGGTACCCAACCCAATAAGACATACCTTATGCGCACTGAATGTTGCGCCCGCGCAAGCCAGCGTGACGTCAACGAAGTCCTCCTCGTCGCGCAGCCGCCGGAAGGAGGAGACCATGGCCGAGTGGAAGTCGTTCCAGCGCAGCGAGTACTGCTGCTCGCCGCCGGCGCCGGCGCCGCCTGTGCACCATACACCTGGTTAGATAGCTCTCGTTAATTGTTGGCTTCAACACCTCGCTGAATGGTTCAACTGGCTACTAGACAAGCGTGATAAAATAAACGTGGAATATACTTTTTATGTACGCTTTTTAACCTTCCAAAAAGGAGAAGTTCCTAATTCTATACAATACAATATAAGCAGTAAGTAATATTTATTATCAGAAAAGCAAAATGTCTTCTAGGGCTTTCAAACAGTATGTTTAATGGGTGTACCTATGTTTTGTTCGATAGCTGTATGTATGGTCACATAGTGATGTGATGTGACGTCTTATCACAATGCATTGACAAATGGTGGTCTTCTTTACACAAAAAAAAATATGTTTTAAAATATGCAGGTTTCAACTTCTGATATTATTATGCAGCTCGCGTGGATATATACATACGTCTCGGGTAAAATAGTGCGTTTTATGCACTTGTTGTACAATCAACTATTGTTGAACTATCCAGTCTAGCAGCAAAGTAATTGTTAAATTCAAGCACCGCACATAATAGGGACAGAAATAGGTAATGATTTCCTACTTCCTAAAAAAGATAGCATCGAAAAAGAAGAAGAGTATGGGCTCAGATCACAGAAGATATATTTTGATCACACTAACAAATCAAATCAAATCAAATAGTTTATTTGTAAATACAATTAATCAAAATAATCCCACAACATGTGTTGATAAATCAAGTAAATGCACCGATAAACACATTAAATTAAAGATAAGATGCGGGTAGAAATAAAATAATTAGGTGTGCGGTGCGGCAAAGATGGCTGAAGGATTTATTACGTCTAGCTAGGTTACCTATCTATTATTTAGAGGCAAATGTCAAGGATTTCCCGATTGCCTAATTGGATTGATTTGAGGCATTACATCACATCAGCCACCAAGACCTACGGGTCTCTACCTGATATGGTTATGTGCGCATTCAATGTGGCGTCTGTTAGGGACCTAGAGCTCTATTTCTCAATCGCTCTTATGCAAACGAGCGCTCTTTTCTACAGATTTTCGTTCGTTATATTCAATTAGCTCTGCAATGATTGGTCAGAACCACTCGTTGCGCAAGTCATTTACCTAGCACAAAACTTTTTTAACGGGCTGATGACGATACTGTAACTTTAGATCTAGAGCTTACGTACCTACGATACGAAAGATCATTTATATAGCAATAGCAACCGTTTCCATTAAACCAACGATACTAGAATAAATAATTTAGTAAATATTGCATATGCCCGGTAAATAAGATAATCCTGGATTTATTCTCCGGATATCTAACAATCCTAAAACATCAACGAAAGACGCGTTATTTTGCGCACTGACTAAATCAGGAGGTGTTTATAATTTCAAATCTGCTGGTACCGAGAGGGCACAAAGCTTATGCTGGGTTAGTATTAGCATACATAATGCATGAAGGTGCCGGACGCTCGTGTCTGGGAAACTTTGCATGTGTCGCGAACCCGGTCGTTGACTCCTACAGGAGATTTGATAAGGTCAGAAACAGATGGCGGTGACAGTATTAGGATATTGTTACGGAAAACGGGGGCTGTTACATACCTAACTATATGGTATTAGATGCTTTTATTCGCGAAGCATCTTTTGAGGTAATTAAATGAGAGGCTGAGAACAAGACTTCATATGAGACGTTTAAGGTGGTAAGACACCAATTCTCGCAAAAATGCTCGTTCGATGAGTCACTTATGCTTAATGCTATTACTCGGTACTTACTCACCAAAATGATTGTTAAATGAGATACGTTACTTCATTTATTAAAGGCTTATACCGAGTATAACATTCCATGAATTTCCATGACATTCGTCAGAAGAGGAAGATGCTGTTACAAACTCGCTACTTTATCAAACGTAACTCTCCGAGACGCTTTTCTCAGATTCCTGTTGTTTTGAATATGAATATTAAAACATCAAGATTCACAACACCGAAGTCTAGACTCATTCACATTTAATTTCGAGCGACGAAAAAGAATGAATGATCGTAGATAATTTGGAACTGCTCGTGAGAGACACTATGCTTCCAATTTACGAATGTCTATTTTTGTAGGAAGCATGAAGATATAAATTGTTTTTCATGTAGAGAACTGTGTAGGTATAGCAATAGAAAGCATTGCATTAGTACTTTTAAGTACATAGTAGTAGGTACATTAGATTTAAGTATAGTAAAATCTTACGTAGGTAAACTAGACATAGGTACCTACTTACTTAATTAGGAACCAAAATGATTTAATAAGTAGATGCTAAAAAGGCGTTTATTGGGTTTGTGACCAACAAAATCATCCCTATTATTAAATAAGAGAGAGGGAGATAACAGAAAATATAACATTAGATTTTCTCCTCTGATCTAAAGATAACAGACTTTTCCCTGAAAATTTAGGTATCTCACTCGGTACATAAATAACTCTAGAAATGTATAGGAAGTGTCTGTCTGTCTGTCAGTATTGATCTTGTATTGTAAGGACTCTAGAGCAACCGTCTGAGAGTTTATTTTGATTTCAATCCACAATGCACATCCTTTGAGGCTTAACCCCTCACTCGCATCGCACTTGTGCCATTAGGCGCAGCGTACACAGAGCGGGGAGATGGAAAATAACTATTTTATTTTTATTGGAACCATTGGGATTCTCTGGGTTTTGCGTGATTTCAAAATCTATTATTCCAATGCTATTTTGGGGTTTTGTAGTTGACAAATGAAATAATATTCAGTTAGAGCATTGAACTTTCAGTATTACAGTCTATTTCAGAAAAAACCAAGCCAACTAGGTATTCCATTCATTCGTATTTAAGTACGGAACATTCAAATGGAAATGAACCTTTAGCTAGTTTATTCCAAGTTTGCCGGATAATTTAATTTTAAAAGCGTCTATAGCTCAGTGTATCCTTTCCCGGCGGGGGGTAGGGTGGCGTCCTGAGGGTCGTCCTCGGGGTGGCGGGGGTGAGGGGGTGGCTGAATATCAACGAACTCATGTACCCGACGTATGACGGGTGGACACGCGTGCGTTCGTACCTATAGATCACTGGATGTTGGTAAACAGTTGCGTTTCCGAGTAAAGTTCTGTTTTTAAGGATTCGCGCGTGTGTTTTTGGGTTTAATTTATTCGAAGTTTAATTTGTCATGTGTGATAAGAGTTCAGACATGTTAGTTATGGATTAATATAGAGTAGGTAGGTACTCATTTTAGGTATACCTAGGCTATAATCGATAAATACTCGTCAATTTAAAATAGCAAAAGCTGAAATGTTATAAGCAATTTTATTTTACATTTTCAGGAGAGGTAACAGCTTTAATTACTAAATACAAAAACACTTTATTAACTAAAGAGCTATAATAACCTCCCACAATTGTTTTACTACACGCAAAACGTTCTTGCATTGAAGTTTTAAATTAATGTAAGTAAAGAATCACATAAAGGTTTACCATAACATAGAATCAGAATACTCCACGAGATACTGAAAGAAGTGCAAAACACAAAAAATAATCAGTAAACGTTGAGAAAATTCACTTACCAGCCTCGGTCGCCATGGCCGGATGTTCGGAGGGCGGCACGGCGAGGTCTGGGCGGGCACTGCTAAACGGACCCACTCCCGCGCATTCCAAACGCGCCACCTCCGCCACTTTACCGCTCCTTTATTTACTCTTCTTTCAAAAATGTATCCTCCTTTCCAACACGTTCTTACTTTTTGTCACACGTTTAAAAAAAAACATAAATTTATTTTTTTAATTCTGGGTTGGTTTTGTTTGAGATTATTGCGTTTTGTTATTCTGATTGGTGTTTTAGGGTGACCTGGAAGAGTATCGTGGTGTTAGTTTGACACATTTCTAAGATCGTATGGTAATTCAATTGTAACACGGTTAGATTGGGCGGTGACATCAGATCTTGTTTTTCTTTTTTTTCGTACGTAGGTGAAGAAACCTTTAAAAATATTCGGTGGTCGAGGGATGTCTAAGCGTGCGTTGCTGGAATGTTTGCAATATTTTTTTTTCAATTAAACTATTTATATAATAATAAAATCAATAGATAGGTAAGTAGGTGGAACAAAACATTTTTAGCTTCAATCTAGCTCTACAAATGTAGTGGTTTTTAATTCTTCAGAACTATTTGTTTTGAAAGATCATAGTCATTTCATTTGTAATCAAGCAAATATTTGAGTACAAGATAAGAAGCAATTACTAGTAACACTAACTAGCTAAACTAGCTCTACAGATGTAGTGGTTTTGAATTCTTCAGAACTATTTGTTTTGAAAAATTATAGTCCATTTGTAATCAAGCAAATATTTGAGTACAAGATAACAAGCAATTACTATCTGTACAATAATAACTAAATAGTTAAGTAATTGACATTAATTAGTACATCAATCAATTAAAAATTAATCTACGCACCAAAAAACCTAAATGTACTCACAAAGTCCACGTGATGCAAATTTAAAATGCAATTAAATATCAATCACCAACGCAATGTAACACAAAACCACTGCATCGCCAAATTGCACAAGAATATTACTCTGGCGTAATTACAAGTGTAAATGGTAATAAACGGAGCATTCCAACTACAGGGTGTCGATTAGGGGTCGGTGCAGCGATCGATGGCGGCGTGCACCTCCGCGATACGAAGCAGCGGGCAGATAGAAATCAATACGATGTCCATCATCGCATGCACCCCCCGCCACCCCGCGCACCCCCGCCTGCGCCATGCACCCGGAGGGAAATGCATTTTCCGCGACACCTTCACTCGACCACCCACCCACTCAAAACGAAACCACATTTATTTACGCGCTATTTTTGTCAGAAAAATATTCATTGTTTTAACGAATGTCCGGCAACAAATGCACCGCCCGTTCTAACCGTGTCCGGCGCGCGTTTTGTTTATTCACCTGACGTGTGGTACGTCTGTCCGTGCCCGCTTGACGCGTGCGACTGTCGCGCGCCCGCTGGCTGGCGGTGGCGATGGAACGAGAATAAACACAGAGCGGGGTCCGCGGGGGAGGCGGCGGGGCCGGGGGGGGCGTGCTGCACGCCCACCACCCCCGCCCAGCGGCTGCGGCGGCGGCGGCGCTGCACGCTTGCAGATTTATAAAACGCTCTTCACGACTTGATGACTGCTCAATAGAAGCCTTCCAAGTTATTGTTCGACAAATCGCTAGCCAATGAAAGTGTAGTGCTCGTTTGCGCTTTGACACTTTATAGCTTTTGCCTTTCTGATTCTTATGTTGAGTGTAGGATGATGAGATGACGTAAGAGATGTACGAGAAAAGGATAAAGTAGTCGTAGAAGTAGTTTCACCAAAAAGGTTTTATTGAGAGCAAAACAAAAGAAAAAATATATTCTTGCTTTTCTGGAAGATGCCGGTTAGTGGACAGTCAGTCAGTCGGTCACCATTACTATGTACCTACCTATTTGAGTATCAATAACAAATCAACGCGGTGGCGGCGGCGCGGAGGATCACATAGGAATATACCTTATTTTCTACAATCGTTTGTTTGTTTGTTTTGTCATGTTTGTTAGTTACATACTTTTTGCTCTTTCTCTCTCGCGCCCCATGCTTTATCATGCTACAGAAACACACATTATCAAGCGTGCAGGGAGACTGACGATAGATATAATTTTGGAATGTTAAGTAGACCTACTTATAAAGTTTATTGATTCTCGCATAATCCACAGCTACCGCAACTGACAAGCTTATTGAAGCTCATGATAGTGTCCTTGAACATTATGGCAATGAGCTCGCATAGTATCCACGTGCCATCATTTCATTGATAACCCATCGAAATATTTTCAGTTTCATGAATAAAACAATCGCAAAGCGTGAAGCATCGTACCTAACCTACAGACAATAAGTAAAAAGCGTGGACGTGAAGCAGGAGCGATGTCAAGTCCGAGCGACATAAGTAAAGACAACAATTTGAAATACCTACATTACATAGGGATATTAACATAGTATTATACTCGTTTTATATTTATTGTCATGTGTATGTTGGCGGCCGATCCTAGAATTGGGCATACCATGATGTGCCTCGTTCATGTTAAGGCCAAGCCATTACTGGGCATAAAAAATGGGGTTCTACTTGGTATTATAAAAGACGTGTTATTTAAAAGTAAGTACCCAAAAAGAAATGAGAGAGACCCTGAAAAAATCCGCATCGAAAAAAAGGACAAACAAACGTAACAAAACAGATCAGGCAATACAATCGCTCTTCACCGGCCAATCATTCTTCAAAGCGGGCGCGCTCACCCGTAAATCTTCCGGGAAGTGTGCGGGGGTGAAGCACTTTCGCGCGGGGCGGGGTTACGTAACGCGGATCCGGAAGTGGCGCGGATTAGGAATCAATAGTGCGCCCGTAATGATAGTTGTGGATGTAATCGAGGTTACAGCTTGCGCTGTGTGCGCTGCGCATTACGGTGTGGTCAGTTGTACTATGTTGTATAGCGCGGTGGTGGCTGTGGGGGCGTCTGTTTTGATTTGTGGGGGGAATTGTATGTGGCTAATGAATTTTGTAATGACTGGGTAAATTAGGATTGGACGCGGACTAGAAAGGGTGGTGGATTAAACTTGTAATCAAATCGATTATCTACGAGACTACGAGTAAATACAGTGTACTTACCGTTAATCTTCTACAGAATGTTTTGTCCGTCGTTGGAGAGGACGTATGCGTTCTCAATCGACCGCTTATAAAGATATTTATTTTACAAAAAAAAGCAAATAATGCCCTAAAAGATTTCATCGTTTTATGATATTTCACGTTTGGCCATATCATGATACCTATTGCCAGTTCGAACATATGGCTACGACATACATTAAGACACTTACGAATGGTGATCTAGGTACGTACTGTAAATTCAGAACAATTTTGCTTATTGCATAATGCATTCTTTAACCTTTAATAACCACGACCGAATCCCATCCCGAACCTAATAATAAAACCATAAACAGCGTACGTAATATCTATACTTTACTATACCAACAACAATAGAAATTAAAACCAAAAATATCCTCAACAGAAAACAAACAGCCCAACGGACACGATCCCTATATTTGACCGAATAAATCTACGAGAAGCAAGTACCACGGGGGGTCAGGGAGGCCCCCCGTTTGACCCCCGCGTCATACCGGGGTCGTTCGTCACCCCGGGGTGACAAATGTCTTCCTGCGGACTCTTCATTAGTGTGACGTGCCGTGGCGGCGTGACTTATGAAAATTCGCTTTATTGACAGTGAGTGCGGACAGGGTTTTAGATATAGATGAGATATAGATACTGCCACCATCTTATCTTTAGAATGAGCGATGGCGTCGCTGCCGCCGCCGCCGGCCGCCATCGTACTTCAACGAACCATACACTACACTGACAGCAAAGTGACGACGTTTTAAAAGTGGCATTTGTTTTTGACGACGTTTTAAAAGTTTTTTAAAAGTCTATCGAATCTTTATTCGTGACTAGCTGACCCGGCAGACTTCGTACTGCCTCAATCGATAAATAAAAGACCTAAACTTTTGTATAAACTAATTTCAAAACAAACAAAACTTTATGCAGCGGTAATAAATTGCAAATTGACTCTTTGACGTTAGGAACACACCTAAATTGCTCAGACAACAGTGAGTGATTATAATTTAATATGAACTTTATTGACTCTAGGAAAACGTTTGTATGGGAAATAGAAAAGGGCTGTTTTTATGGTTTTCCCGGAAATTATTCGATTTTTTCTCGCCTTTTAAACCTTCCCTAGACCTCCACGAACAAATAAAGAGATAAATCCGTTCAGCCGTTCTCGAGTTTTAGTGAGACTAACGAACAGCAATTCATTTTTATATATATAGATTGGGCTTCAGTAGTTTTCGCTCTGGCCGTTCTAAGATATACTCGTCCAACGATCTTTTGGCGTGCGGTGACAGGTGAAACTGTCGATTTGGACAGGATCATTGCATGAGGTTGCGTAGATGTAACGCCCCCTTGTAAACGTCACTCACACGCCGAAAGATCGTTGGACAAGTATAACTTGGTGGCTCTGTCTGTACAGTCACAGATACTATAATATGCAGCTTTGCAACGATCTTTTGGCGCACGGTGACAGGTGAAACGCTTGATGACCAATGGGGAATGAAAGATCTGTGTTGATGACAGGTTGGTTGCATTATGTTGCGAGCTGGCGCCCCCTGTAAACGTCACTCACCAGCTAAAATATCCTTGGAAGACTGGAGCTATTTTATGGACACGGCCGCGGTCCTTCATGTCTTTATAGTTTATACTCGCAGCGATGAGCTAACCCACAAAATAGAGTGGAATAATTGGCTAAGCGGTTTGGTGGAACTGTACCTCTGCCACCGTGTACGGATATGGCGTGACGCTATGTTGTTTTCTAAGAATATAGGTATAGGTAAGTACCAGTAATGAATGCACGTCGTGCTTTTGGATGATATAACGTCAAAATGCACGCAAAGATTACTCTCGCGTCATCGGCACACACCGGTGCAATATCTATTGGGCAGTTTACATTGGTCAAGGACAGTGGACAGTACCTACAGCGGTGTAAACCGATTGGACAGTGGCGAGTCAACTTGACTTTCATATAATATCCCCACTGTCCACTTGACTGTCCTTGACCAATGCGGCAATAATTTCAAATACGATTTTCCTAAGCAAAGAAGGTATGCGGCTGATTTATCCCGCACTTACGAGGATCATCCTGGGAGCGTACTGCAAAAACGTAGAGACAATCCGCATCGACCCGGAACCTCCTCGGTACGCACTTCACTTCACACGCGGTACCCAGGGGGGGGCGGAGGGGGGCATGTGCCGGACACGCGGGGGGGCTAACAGGGAGGCAAGTTCGGGAGGATCTCCAGAAATGCGTTTGGTACGAAGAAGCTGTGGACCCGTAGGGATTTATGTATTTCGATGGGATTCGGTGAGAATGGTTTAGCTGAAAGGTTGTGCCAATCCATCCGGTTCAAAACGGACCACTATGGCTATGCGGTTTTTGTAAAGGTGTATCTAATGATCCTGTGATCTTTTTTGTAGCTTTACTTTACAGTAATTTTCAACAGGCATTTGTTCTTCACAGGCCATTACAACCTTCAAATACAAAAAATAATTTTCCAAATCGGTCCATCCATTTAGGCGCTATCGGGGTATAGACATAAAAAAAATAAAAAAATAAAACATCCGGACGAATTGTAAACCTCCTCCTTTGGGAAGTCGGTTAATAAGGAAAATAAAAGAGGATGTTGCCACTCAAGGTAGATAATTATTATTTCAAACCGCATATCCTATAGGATACCTAGGTACCTATTTAAATTTGTTGCGGGGAATAAAGAGGCGGAATATCTTCCCTCCCTTCCCGCCCCGCAACAAATCCTCCGAAACCTTAGTCCAAAACAGAACGTGATACTTTTCGTATGAATCTAAACTATCGAAGCTGCCGCCACCCCCCACATCCGGCTAGCTGTGTTGGGGGGAGGGGGGTGTAATGTCCTATTTTTGTTGTAGAAAGCCGACTGCGGCCTGGGGCCGAGTGAATCAGAGCACCCGCTCAGTGGAAATCCGCACCATTCTCCAAATGTAATGAGTCATTTTCATGCCACCATACGCACTTAGAGGGGAATTAAAGGTTAGGGCGATGAATGGTGATGAATAAGGGAGTATGGCATTTTGTAACTGTAAAGGGTAGTGTTGTGAATAATTGTAAAGGGCTACCCTGAAAGGCACACCTTATATACACAGGTGATGTAAAATATATGCCTTATATCAATTTTGAGACTTTACATTCTATTAAATGATTACATATTTTGTAAACAATTAATTATATTTTCGTCCACAAAAAGCAAAGAAGTATTTAACCTTATTGACCTTAGCAGGTCAGTTACAATAAAGGCCTTAACGGGTCATTTGCCTTCTACTTCCTATTTTAAAACACTCTCTCTACACATACAAACACTAACATCCTCCCTCATACCCGTTAATCCGACTAAAAGGAAGCTAGTCGATTTAACCCCTTCGAAAACTCCCTATTTTCTTCACACCCTGTATTTCGTACTCTCCATCGACACGCACTAAGCCAGAGTGGCGGATCATATCTGAGAAAAGGCATGTGCCCCTCGGCAGGGACATGAATGGGCTACGTTTACATGTATTTCGGAGAGCGTAGGTGGGGTAGCGTGCCGTGCCTTGTAATTGTGTGCTCACACGCACCGGAAGCAAGCGAGTGCGGATATGCTTTTCCGTGATGCAATAAGTCCTTGCGTTGTTGAATGTGTTACGATTGCGAGCATGTCGAAGTGTACGGAAAACGAGGGGCGGGCGGCGTAAAATCAGAAATTTACTTTTTAGTAGGCGCCTGAAAATAGTAAGACTACTATTGTTATTGCATTAACAATGATTTCTCTATTCTTTTTTGTTTTTAAATACGTTACTTTATTCAATATGCCTTTTGTAGGTACCTACTATTATTTTCCTGTTTATTTCAGCTTAACTTGGTACAAAAAGGGAGAAACACATGCGCATTTTGTCTAGGGCGGGGGGGAGGGGGGTGGGCGGAAGACTACTCGTTCGTATGTTACTACAACTAAACTGCCTCCTTCTTTTCAGTACGTGCTACTTAGCGAAAATACGCATTTTATAGGCTTTTACGGTAAGACAACACCTCGTTTTCGTAATGCCTGCTTAAATGTAACCATAGATACATACATATTTTATACGTAACCTTAGGCGCGAATTTGTATGGAGAAAGTCGATGTAAGTTAGTACGATTTTAATTATGACTTACCTCAGCTGATCGGCTTAGAAATAGTGGTGAATCATATTATCAATTTATGCCGGGTATAATACAGGGTGTAACAGAAAGGGGCGTACAAGCCGAAAAAGTGTTGTTCGGGATATCATTCTGAACAACTTTCACTATGGGACCGACTTGATCAGAGCAATTTTGTTTTTAATAACTCAGTACATTTCGGGCCTAGCGCTTAGCTGATCTGTATGGTGGAGTAAAGAATAAAGTTGCTCTGATCAAGTCGGTCCCATAGTGTTTGTTCAGAATGATGTCCCTAACAACCCTCATTCGGCTTGTACACCCCTTTCTGTTACATCCTGTATAACACATTATTGACACAGGAGCGGGAAGATTGGTGCTATAGAGAAGAGGCCTATGCCCAGCAGTGGGTCGATGTGGGCTGAGGATGATGATGATAATATAACAGAAAGTTGTCATATTTTAGGAGGTTTATCTCTTTCCTAAAACCTCCCTTCCAGAACAAACGTTTCCCAAAACATGTTCCTTTCCAATAACACCCGGTTCTCTCTCTTATATACCTTGCTCATAACAACGTCTGAAAATACAGTTTTTTCAGGAACTCGTGGAGGTATTGGTATAAGATGAAATTAACCTAAAATCGACATTCTGATGTTTGATTACTTATGTGATTTCTTTCGTTCATCAAAGTACCACGTGTATTCGATTCCTTTTTAACCGACTTCCCAAAGGAGGAGGTTTACAATTCGTCCGGATGTTTGTTTTTTTTTTTATTTTTTTTTTATGTATGTTCCCCGATAGCGCCTAAACGGGTGGACCGATTTGGAAAATTATTTTTTTGTTTGAAAGGGTTTACCTTCCCATTGGTCCCATTGACACCAGGTCAGGATCTGATGATGGGATCCTGGAGAAATCGAGGGAACTCTTCAAATATTATAGGCAGACCTATAGTGATTTTTGTGTGTTTTCATAATAACTCGTGCAAATGCACATGGTAAGCATAATATTGTGATGCGGATCTGCTGATGAAGACCACATATGGCCACCAGATCTGCTCAATACTAGGTACAAATACAATGCGTGGCTGACGGGCAGGCAACGCATAGCCTAATCCGGTGGACCTAGAGCCATGAAACTTTGTACAGGGGTTCCTTAGTAGCGTAGGGTAGCACTGATGTGGGATTTGACAAAATTAATTCCCCAAGGGGGGGGGGGGATAAGGGGTTACAGTTTGTATTAAACTCAATCTAATCAAATAAGGTTTGTGGAAGTCGGTTTTTTCTAAAGTTTACTTTTTGTTTCAATTATACCGAAATCGACTATTCCACCGGCGATTATACAGGATGTTGATTTGTAAAGTTACGCCCGACTCAGGGTTGATAGTTTACGTATCGCTGATGACAAAAAAAAAACCCTCGCATAATTTTCATCAGCAGCATCCTTAGTGTTCGTAGGACGGACCACATTAGGAACACCACACTGCGATCCATAACGGGTATCGCTGATGTGGGTGCACAGACCGCTAAGCTAAAGTGGAACTGGGCCGGCCACGTAAGTCGCATGCACCCAGACAGATGGGCGAGAATCGCCACTGACTGGGTGCCACAGGACGGATACCGGTGTAGGGGCCGGCCTAAACGGAGATGGCGGGTCGACCTCGACAAGTTTTTACCGGGGTGGCCGGAGGTGGCACAGATTTCAGGTTTTTAGGACTTCGGGAAGTACCCTAGAGATTTTGATGACATGCGAATCGGTCATATTATTGAGCAGAACTTTTTAAAAATAACTCTTAAAAATATTATAAAAATACATTTAAGATCCTCACACCATGCGCTTTTATTTGATATGTCACACGGCATATTTTGAATTTTTTGAATTTTATTTTTATCATTTGGCCCCCCGAAAGTAGCCCCCATATTCCATATTTAAACATTTGCATTGCACCTCTGTCTTTGGTTCACAGATATTGATATGTGTACCAATTTTCAACTTCATCGGTCCAAGATGTTCTGAGTAAATTGCCTGTGACGGACGGACGGACGGACGGACAGACGCACGAGTGATCCTATAAGGGTTTCTCCGTCCGAGATAGGAAACCCTAAAAATAAAAATAAAAATACCGAAAAAAATATTTTTTTATTTATTTTTTAGCTTCAGTGTCGTGTAAATAACAACCACTGAGCTCGGCGTAACTTTACAAATCAACACCATGTGTACACAGGTGACATTTTAACATATTGTTTCTAACTCGGTAAATGATTGCGGTTTCAGCTACTACGCTAGTATTTAAATAATCACAACGACGCGTTAGTAATTTAATAAATACATTACAGACAGTTGCGCTTATAATGTGTAGGGTGACCAACTGATCTTGAACATACATTTTAATTATTTTTTATACCAAAAAAATGACTTATCGAGCTCTCATCTACAGCATAACATTCCTACCTAACCAATAGGCAAATCTTAGGTTAGTTTGTTGCGACACGACCCCGCAGTCACCCTGTATAATTTGGCGGTTAGCGTTGTTAGTTATTTTATTCCACGTGGAACATTATTGCAAGCGCGCCATCCGAGCCGTGTCACGCCACAATTACCAATTCAATGGAATGGGGTAAGATATTGTGGTACACCGACATGTTACCAGCTGCGTCATAAATTGGAAACCAGGTCTACCACCGGGGTATGGTCAAATTGTATAATAGCCCTGTCATCCGAATTTTACGAAAATGCAACAGTAAGGTAGACCGTTTATTTATTTATAGAAACTACATGCAACATCCTGACCTGTGCCTGTAGACAATAACTTTTTATGTATGCGATTTGACATTTGGAATCGCTACGTGACGTCACCTTAGCGAAGCCAAATGTCAAATCGCATACATAAAAGTTATCGTTTCGTTTCGCTAGCGTTAGCGTTTAACTTTTTCTAGGGGGGCTGAATTGTAATCGACCACTGAGTGACAATAATTCCTTAAGTCGTAATTCATAATTTCTTTATTGCACACAGAAAAATTAGATAGGTCAAACTACATAGATCTTAAATGTGTACAAAGGCGAGCTTATCTCTAGTAAGAAATCTCTTCCAGCAAACCAGTTTTGGATGAGACAGGTAAAAAGTCGTTATAAAAACGAGGTGGGTCTGGGACTATTATATCTCAGCCATATGTTAGCATAGGTGATGGATGTCTGAAATATATCAAATTTTCTTATAAAAATGTAGTCCATGTAGCAATCGCGCCCTCATTACACCCCGGTTCAACTTTTGGTTGGAGTATAACAACATTGTAGTAATAGGGTAAATTGGTAGCGTGCTCGGAGTTACTCTACAGTGTACTTACTAACTATTGACGGAATAACTAGCATGCGTTTTACTTGTTTCAGAGTTCCATAGGCAACTGTGGTAAGGAACCAATTCATAAATTTACTACACCTACTTGTCTGTATCATCCCTTAAAAACAACGTAAATTTTCACATGAAATTAAATGTCAGATTTTCATTTTTGCTGCGGCAAGGGGCCCTTTGTCACGTAGAATTTATTTAGTTTTAATGCCTTATAAATATCATAAAACATGAGCACAATTTGCCTCTACAAAACTAGCTGTAATTGATTCCATCTATTGACTCGAAATTTAAGCTTTACGTCTTTAATTGGTTTGGCCCACGAACAAATATTGAATATCTCAATAACCTACAGAACCGCCTGGTTTAATACACTCGCGAGTACATCCGCCCCATTGTATTATTTACCTTAGTAATTTGGGCGGGCGGCGCACTCGCGTGACTGTGGGGCGGGCGGCGCGGCGCCCACATGCGTTCAGCTGCTTGTGCGCATAGTGTAATAGGCTTGTGTCCTGCTGCTAGTCAAAATATACTTTATAGGAAATGTCAAAACAGTACATTTGTTCCTGGGTTCTATGAACCAGCAATAATCGGTCAAGTGCGAGTCGGACTCGCGCACGAAGGGTTCCGTACCATTACCTATTAAAACGGCAAAAAAATCATGTCTGTTGTATGGGAGCCCTCTTTAATATTTATTATAATCTGGTTTTTAGTATTTCAATTCAATTAAATTAAATTCATTTATTTTCAATCGTGACAGCTAAACCATTTCATTACAAAGGCGGTACTTAAAAATATTTTACTTATCTTGCTTGCTATTTGTAGTTATAGCGGCAACATCATCTGTGAAAATTTCAACTGTCTAGCTATCACGGTTTATGTTATGTATGAGATACGGACTGGTGACAGACGTACAGCGGAGGCTTAGTAATAGGGTCCCGTTTGGCACCCTTCAGGTACGGAACCCTAAAAAGTGATGTCACGTGGCGTTTGGCATCAAATGCTGCCTTTTTTGCAAAAAATGATTTTATAAAATACAACTACTGGAAATATACATTTAAGAGATTGTCAACCCATTTTGTACATAATACTTAACTCAACTTTAGAGACTTGTTTCTCGATACATTTTTTTACCGTGGACACAATGACACAACCCAATTACAGTACGGGGCCATTGTTTTGGCAAGTCAGGTTTCTCTCGCTCTCTCTCTCTCTCCCACTTAGTCAAACGCCGAGTATCATACCCCCGACGTGCCAAAACCATGGCCCCGTACTGTACATCTAAGGGCAGGTATTAGAACTATTATAAATATGTTGGAATATACGGTCGAGATTGTTGTCGCTGATCCTCGTCTTCTCAGACTAATGAAACTCTTTGTTTATTAACTTCCTCCAAGGTCGTCTTACCCGTCTTACCCCTCAGAACAATAACCGAATTAATCGAAAAGCGGCTTCAAAATAGCGGCATGTGATTGGCTGAAATGAGTTAGTTTTCCTTCTGGCATCCGTCAAAGTTCTGTCATGTCAAAATCAGAGATGGAGTGTGCCAGTATTGCCATGGCCTTGGTTAGCCTCCTTTGTCAGTCAGTCTGTCACTTCTGTCCCTAACGGCACGACTGACGGACCGATGACGTCATCATCTAGTACTGCCATGCAATTTTTACCGCATCTCCTAGATGAAGACGGATGACGTTCGCCCAGTTTGGTCACGTGACCTTTGATTACTACACCTTGCCGCAAAGGCACAATACAATCGCTTCCTTATTTAACTCAAGAAGGAAACCATTCAGCACGCCTTTACCCATATGGGTTGGTAGAGGCACACTTGTGCCGCCATTGAAAATTACTTCAAAACTTTAGCGTTACTACTTAATTGTTTAGGGTGGATTGTTGTTAAACTAAACTTCGAATGTTTTAGGGGAGGGATTGATTGGCTGTTCTTTGGCGGCGAAAAGTTTAAGTTTTAGAAACTATCTATCCTTTGCGTTGGTACCTACTTGTTGAAACTTTTTTTTTACTATAATGTATTAGGAAATGTTTACACCAACCTGGAACTTTTTCATCATGAGTGGCATCAGAACAATCTCAGCGTAAGATGTTATTCGTGGTCAGATGATTTCAAGTTCTAAATATCCCCCAATTGGTGTCCGCAAGGCGAGGACCAGCAGAGTTGGTCCGAGCCGAGCGGTAGCCAATACTATAATACGAGGAATATTTGTATGTAACGATATATGTTTTGTGTTCTAGAAAACGGCGCTGTAGGTTTTTGGGTTTAAAAAATCGATCGAGCTAGGTGTCATAACTGAACTTATCGCGTATTCCCGAGTTTTCATGCTTTTCTCATTGCCGTGCAATAGGATTGGCAATTTCACTTTAGTATAATGAAAATAAGGTATAATTTACAATGACAATCAAAAGTAAATTAATTCATTGCGACCTCAGATCACAATTGTCATGTCATGACACTTTTTGGCGCGTCTTCGGAAAATTTACACAAAAAGGTTTCGTTCAAGTAGGGTCGAATCTAAGTTCATCATCTGCTATTCAACCCTCTTGCTTGCTGCCTGTTTCTCGTTTACAGCTTTTCAAAAACAGGGCAGCATATTAATCGATGTTACTGCAGTCTGATAATATGAATATAATCTTGTACTGTGTTTGTACCACCAAACGCCGAGCAAAGCTCGGTAACCCTGGCCCCCGATTCTCGCGCTATCGAGATCATCTCCCCAGTCAAGATATCGGTTTTCATACCGCCTAAATCCGTCGAAAACGATCTCGGTTTATATTTATTTCGATCGAAAACGGGTCGAGATTTATCGGTTGGTCGAAAGGCTAGTCGTAAGATAATAATAGCTTTTTCTTGTTTTTGATGGAGATATCGGTATCTCAAAATCGATATTTCGACCATGGACATGATCTCGCTAGCGCCAGAATTGCCCCCCTGATATTGTTTGTTATAAAACTACAATTTGCGAAGCGCCACTTCTGTGGCTCAAGCAGGAATGATTGCCAGAGTGAAAAAGTGTTCAAGTTTAGATGAAATTGGCATTGCCTTATGGCATTGTACATAAAGTCACTGATATTTTATTTACTTTTACTTTACTTTTATTTAAATTGGAATACTTTTTCGATGCGTTATTTTTCCTGCTACACTGATAAAACGAGCAAGCCACCACTGAAATCATTTGAAATCCCAACTCAACAGTCGGCAGCACTCTACATCAACCGGAACACCCTAATCACTTCCATAAATAGCTCGTCCGCAGTACAAAAATACCGCAAAATACGACTCCATATATCTAAAGTACTATCGCGCAATAAAATGCTCACAATTACTTTAGGTGTCCGCGACGGGATGAGCCGTGATTAGTGACGGTCAGGTGGGGCCCCCCTCACCCCAACTACGCCCCCGCCCCCCGTGTTTATTGCAGGGGGTGAAGGGGGCGATCGCCTGAACTTAAGTATTGATTCGCGCGAAACGTGATTTGTACGCACTCTATCTAGAGGCTAGCTTGCGGGCGGACATCGCTGTTAAATCTCATTAACTATCACTTTCCTTATACCACATTCATAGCTCCGTCAACATCGCTTGGCTCTTGCAAGTTTGATACCGCGCCATCGATGTATGTGTTCCAAGAGGGAGTTACCGCTTTCCGCGTCCTCTCGCGGTGGTGGGCGATGTTTACCCGTATAACCGCGGCCGGTCAATAGGCCGTGGCGCACCTCTGGGTTGTCTTCGAACGTAATGCCCTGCCGACACGACAAGACCACTCCCGGCACTGACTACGCCTACCTGTAAGACGGCCGTGTTGTGTTTGCTAAGTGCTTTCACGCTCCGCGACCAGGGAAATGAGGAAGCTCCTATTGCTACTGCTGTAAACGTTAATTACTTTTCGTGTCTGCGCGCAGTTTATTGAGATTTTGATAGTAAATCTAGGTAGAGCCAAGGACTTTCGAATAGTCGAATGCCCTTTACATAATTTATGAGGTTAAGGATTTTTATAGGTTTATCATCAACAAAGTATTCATGTCATACAAACAAACTAATCTGCCGTACATAAAAATGCGACAGAAAACCATTTAAATACATGAATTGAAGAGGTCACTACCTCTAAAATATTCCATATTCTAATACAAAACGCGAAACGCGTGTAGAGACTGTAGAGTGAGTGGACCTCATATTGTCCAATTTAAGCACATGGTCGTGTATTAGAGTGGAACTGGTTCTACGACGACGTATTGATGTGATCGCCACAGATCGTAAAGACCTCTGGATCTTCTGGCCCTCTACATTTTACTTTTGTTTTTTTTTATTTCATCCCGCGTTGACCAATAGTAGACACACTGTTTTCAGATTTTTTCATGAAGTAGACACGCTCTTCGACCGTCGTCTAATTCTTAGTTTTAATAAGTACTTGAACAGAATAAAAATAATAATAATAAAAGTATTTATTCAAGGAAAAAATGGTATGCTTAAAAATGTTGGTGACTGCTGCCATAACTAGGATAATAATTATGGCTCACAGGCCCGTACCTCGTCCGAGGCGTTTGTGGTAAGATTTGGCTATTAATACGGTTCTAACAAGAATAATACAAGTACTTAAGAAAATAATAATAATATAATAATAATATGTTTCTGTGCAATAAAGAATATGAATATGAATAATAATAATTACAATTCAGAAATGCAGAGTGTATAGTGTGTGTTTGAGGATGTGTAAGTGAGGGTGAGGGTGCGTGTGTGAGGGAGGGTGAGGGTGTGTGTTGTGTGTGGGTGTGTGTGCGTGTGTGAGGGTGTGTTTGTGTATGTACGCGCGTGTGTTGTGTGTTTGTGAGTGAGTGTGCGTGCGTGCGTGAGAGTGTGTGATGCGAGTGACATTATACGCAAATCATTGAGTTGACTTTGTTATAAGGATAATTTAATTTAAGGATAATTTATTTAAAAATACAAGGAGATTTATGATACCAACAGTTTCATCGAAATTTGTTTAGGCCTGTAATATTCAAAAACTCTCAGCTCTGAAAGTTATCTCAAGCGCGGGAAAAAATCTTCGTTTCCTACGAAAACCTGTAACACTCGGTTACAAACAGAACTGCGGAGCGAATAGCGGAGAGAGACTCTGGCCGCTGGGAAAATGCGATCCTGACACATGTCTATGTCCCTGTCTGTCCCGCGCTACTTTTCACTCTATCTCACTCCCACAAAGGGGTTTGCATCCCAAACTGACATGTGTCAGGATCACATTCTCTCAGCGGCTAGACTATATCTGTCAGTATAATTCTACAATAGTCTTATCCAGAGGGTCAAATAATCCTTGTCACCGCGTTAGTTGGACTCTACACACATATCGCACCGGATGCATAACTCAACTTTAATGCACCTTCTTCTAATTAAATAGCAACAAGTTTTCCATCTAAAGCCTTATTAAACTAAACTTATATTCAGAGTGCGGCGTTTTATGTTCTCGACTTTCGAATCATTTTGTGTTTGGACATCTTATGTATGTCGTCCGTCGTGCACTCAACTCTATCTTGTAACGGTGATTGTAGAGTTTTATGTCGCGGTAAATCATGGCGTGCGATGTTGGGAAAAGACAAATCGATTTGTCTGTCTGAAATCTAAATCATGTGTTGTCTGTAGGAGGCTTACCCTTCATCTGTGGAAATGGCGTAATCCGCTAACAATAATTTAAAAAATGAGATAAGTTCCTACAAATAAACAGCCCTAAATATACTCAAATGACGTACCTACATAAGCACATCTCCTACATAAGTATGTACAAATTGTACAACAACCATTAATGTCTACACAGCCAAAGTGTCAAAATTATGTGAACATTCTCTGTGTTAGTTAGTAGCAAGGATGTTGACATCAATTTGACACTTTCGGTTTGTAAATGTTTCTGGTTTGAGAAGATGATGTACCTACTTGGTTGGATCTATTTTGAGTAGGTAAGTACTCATTTAGAATGTCCTGCTAACAATGAACAACCCCGGAGCCATTGATAGGCTGCATGATTTTGCACATCGTGCACTATTAAACCGATTTGCTCAGAGCAACTTTGTTTTTCTCTCCTTCATACAAATTAACCGGCCGCCCGGCCCAAAATATATAGACATATCAACAATAAAGTAGCTCTAATCAAATCAGTTTCATTGTAAAAGTTATTCAGACTTATGCAGGACAGCTGATGCTGCCTGTAGACCGCGACACAAGTAGTGTAGCGTAGTGAGTGTAGTATACATACTTACTTACTAAGACTAACTACCCTCATCAAGAGCGCCCGCTGGCGGACACTCGCGGCAACTATACTGGGGGTGTCTACATTGAGATACAAATAGTAGCCGACTACGCTGGAACGTAACGTAATGATTCTATATTTTTTACCTCTGGTAGAATAAGCTTTCATATTATGAAATCTATTCCTAACGCAACATGTAGCAGGAGTATGGAGAGCCGAACTCCAATAGTGAAGAGGCGCGATGATAAAATAGCTATAAATTACATACAAAACAGTCTAAAACCTGGCTGATTACTTTCGATCTACCGCTAAGAAACCTTCGCAGGGAGATCTACTATCATAAACTGCCAAGTGCGAGTTGGAGTCGCGTTGAGAGGGTTTTGTACAACAACAATATGACTAATGCAAACAAAAAATCCTAACAGTACCCTAAAATTCAGTTTTTCACACAAACTATGCACGCCAGATTTAGGGGGTTAGGGGGTAAGTTGTAAATTTCGGAGTTTTTATGCGATATGGGTGCAAACATGCTTGCATACCAAATTTCAGATTTTTAGGACTTCGGGGAGTACCCTAAAGGTTTTGATGACATGCGAATCGGTCATATTATTGAGCACAACTTTTTCAAAATTAGCCTTAAAAATATTATAAAAATACGTTTAAGATCCTCGCACCATGCGCTTTCATTTGATATGTCACACGGCATATTTTTTTTTTAAATTTTAATTTTCTCATTTGGCCCCTCAAAAGTGGCTCCCATATTCCATATTTAAACATTTGCATTGCACCTCTGTCATTAGGTCACAGATATTGATATGTGTACCAATTTTCAACTTCATCGGTCCAATATGTTCTGAGTAAATTGCCTGTAATGGACGGACGGACGGACAGACGCACGAGTGATCCTATAAGGGTTTCTTCTTCTGAGATACGAAACCCTAAAAACAGATTATAATAAATATTAAAGGGGGCTCCCATACAACAAACATTTTTGCCGTTTTTATACATAATGGTACGGAACCCTTCGTGCCTGAGTCCGATTCGCACTCGGCCGGTTTTTTCCTTTTACATAAACACGGCCCGTCTAAATGTCTCCATAAGACCTATTAACTATTGTCTATCAGTAACTTACCATAGTAGCTGAGTCCGGTCACTGGCGTCACAGGGAGGGGGCAGGGGGCGGTGGGTGGCCCTCAGCGAGGGGGGCGGAAGGGCCGCAAATGAAAAATGGCACAATTAGCCGCTCAGACAGTGAAAAACAAGTGCACTCCATCTAGCGACGACCGAAGGCTTCCACTTCGATATACTATTACCATTCCTACTCCTATGTCCTTCCTTCGACTTACAGCCTATTTATCAATACTCACATAACGTTTTTAAATGGAGTATTGACTAACTGGCTGGAAGTGGACACAGTTGTGCCTCTGCCACGCAATAAATATATGAGTATGAGTATGAGTATGGGAAAAGGCGTGACGCTATGTTATGTTATGTTATGTTATTTAAAACGCTCGTCTGTCTGTTTATCGGAGGAATTTGAGGTTTCACGTCTACATGAATTTTGAAATAAAGTTATTTCATAATTCACAATAAATTCATAGGTGATTCATAGTAGTAGTTTGATGATTTATTTGTATTCTAGCTGACTGACAGTCAAGATCTACATCCGTGCTTGCATAAGGTCAGGTCGTTCTGGTTTTTTTTTATATGTTGTTAGGGCTTAAACCAAGAATAAAATGTCAGATTTTCAATTACCCAAGTGCTGTGGGAGCGGCGGTGTACTCAAAAAACTATGAAATTATCGGTATTTTTTTCAGTTTTTGCTCAACATGTCCTTCGATCAAAGAACATGTCAGTAAAAGAAGGGTTGCTATAGTTACTTTGCATGCTTTAAAGAAGACTAAATTAGCTACAATTTGGAACCATGGCGGGCTCTATACAGCTATTGGTTGTTCCTACAGTACAGTTCGTCAAAAGTAGGCTAGTCACCCTGTTAATCGTTACCTTTTATTAAATTATCCTCTCCATCCTAGGTTTGCTTGAAGAGATCTCTTATTAGCGATAAGCTCGCCTTTGTACATGTATTTTCTAATATTAAGTGTCTGTATTATGTTTTCTGTGCAATAAAGTATAAAGTAAGCCAAGTAAAGTAATCGCTATTTCTTGAGCCTAGGTTTAAGCCAATAGATTTTAAACGGCTGAACTGATAGTAATAAAACCCTCGCAGGGAAGTGTAAACCATTTACAGAAAACCGCATCAGAATTCGTCGGTGTATTTCGTCTGTCGGTTGGTCATTCTTTCAATCGTTCTATAATGTGTCCAAGGCACTCTTGTTTTCAAACGGGTGGACAAATCATAATGCGGTTTTCAGCAAATCGTAGAAGACCATCTTACAATGGTTTTTGGATATGTTTTGTTAAAATCAAATAAGAAGTTCCAAAGTGCTGTGCGAGCGAAGGTGGACCGGAATAGCGATCAAGCGGGTGACGAGCCTTTCGACGAACTGTATTGTGGAGAACAATAGCTATAGAGAGCTCGCCGTGGTTCTAAATTGAAGTTAGTCTTCTTCGAAGAGTGCATATCTAGTGGCTAAAAGTAAAATGATCTGAATTGGTCTAACCGTTTGCCTTTTATCTTGATAATTTGCATTTTATTTATAAACGCTGGATGTAAGTTTTAAGATAAAGTCGGAGATGTCCCTTCGAGATAATACCGTCTAGGAAACCAGGAGCATGATTCGACCCGCTGATTAGAGTTCGGGTCAATTCTCGCGCCTTCGATATACGGATATCGAGACCAATATTGACAGATTCCCATACGAAATCACTCGATATAGGTGTAGATATCGTATATCGAATGCGCGAGAATCATGCCACTGCTCTGCTACGCGATGAGCTAGCAACTTTCGCTATCTAACTTCATACTTAGGTACCTACTCGTATTTAACGGAATGTTTATACATAGAATGAACAAATACTAGATCGTTTCTCTTACATGATTTTCTTAAATTGTAGTTGAACGACGACGGTTCATTCATTACCAACAGAAGCAATCAAAGACGTTGCCACCAATCCACCAATTTATAACAGCCCAATTTATCGAATTGATGGCTGTCGTAAATTCATACATTTATTGCCTACAGTTAACCATCCCAATCGCAATTTCATTAACAAACACATAGTTTCGTGATAAATCAATAAAAGGTCAATTAATTCGCATCCATGGGGCACGGCTGATGTGCGGAGGCTGGCTAATGGTGTCTCACTAGGTCTCATTACCGCCTGTAGGGGGCGCCCGCCGACGGCAGCCGGCCTGCGGGCGCCTCTGCCGGCGCCGCCGATCAATACCACCTGGAGACACCCGACCGGCCCCGACGAAGCACGAGCGGCTCCGAAAGCCTCCGGAAACGCGCGAAGTGGCGCCGCACATGACAAATGTCACTGAAAGACCGCTGCAAAGTCTTCAGCCCTTGCTGAAAACCGTGAAAATCTAGCAAAAGTGCATCCGCGCTGACTTTATGGTGGACGTTGAGTGTTGTGTGCGTTTGCAGGTGTTGTTCAGTAGTTGAGACTGATAGTTTGGCCTGGAAATAAGCGTTAAACGTGAGTAGCTGTGTCAGTCATTGTTAGGGATGTTCTTAGGTAGAATTCCTGTGTTATCAATAACCGTGTGCATCCTTATGATCTCGTCAGGATCATAAAACCATAAGACTTCAATAAAATAGTTTTCCTACACATTTATGCGTTAATTCTAAGAGTTTCATACGGCTCAATGATTTTAACTTTGTGTGACCAATTTGTATCGAAAATTGGTGCATATATATATTTAACGATCACTAATAATTGATATATGTATATGAAATCTACTAATGGTTTAGTCGGTTAAAATTAATAATAGTTAGCAAAAAGTGATAATAGAATTAATAAGGCGAGTTTTCAGTGCGCACGCGTGCTACATCTACATGACATGACCGCTTTGCGTCATAGATGTTTTAGTTCAACTTTTATTTATGAATTATATTAATAAGAGGAAGGATGCACTTTAAACGCAGTTACTGTTACATGTCGGGACCAGCGCAGTCATCCAACTAACTTAAAATAATGTATTCTTTTATATAATTCGGTTGTTTTTCAGTTACCTAGGTCGTTGTCTATCTAAACTTTCTGTATACTACACCTACATTATAAGTAACGAGACATACATTTATATTACATTTTCGTAACTCATTCAAACGAAACCCAATGATTATCTGCAGAACACATTAAAACAAAATCAATACACATTTTAAAACTAAATGAAGTGTGAAATGTAGAGTCAGTGAAGAGCCTATTTTTCAGAGGCTGTGTAAAACAGTCCAATATGCAACTCTATCGCTTTGTGACAGAGACTATTTTGCAAAATTGCTGGGCACGACCTTGGCCTGTTTACAGTAAAGCCAGCGCTGCAGTCACGGGGATAAACCAGTATAGCATGACATCCTCGTTGAATCTCTCTGGGCATTGTTCGAATGCAATAAAGATAGTTCTCGCAAGTTGAAAGTGTCAGGTTAGGGTGGGCACTCGAGCTCTGTTGATAAGGGGAAATTGAAATGCTGAAGAAAACTGATGTAGGAACAAACGAACGTACTCAGTTCAGTTTCTTTTTCAGTTAGTTAGGCACGAGAGACGAAAACCAAGTTACAATTATCATATCGGATTCAACTTTGACATTTCATACAAATTGGAAGGTCATACGGGATCTGTCACTTGCTTGCTACTTGACCTGAGATTAGTAGCTTCATTAGTTATATTCGGTGCTTCGGTTGCGATTGCAACTGCTTTTTAAGAATTTGAGTGAAACAGCTCGATTGACAATTTGAAACACATTATTTTCGTTGGCGTCAAGTAACAAAACCATTTGTTTTTAAATCACACTTTCTAGGTAATTTATCCATCTTCGCTCGATCATTCCGAGTGCAAAGGTTAACTATGCCGCGTTCACATCGGGCTTTCGAAAGTGGTTCTTCAAGTGAATATGATATTATCGCGTATGTCACCTTAACGTGTGCTTGATTGCCGGGTCAAGTGACGGAAAATTGGATTTGTCTTCTTTTTGTTGGCGTGTGTGTATTGCATTTCGAATAATATAATGCATTATACGGCCGTTCCAACAGTGCATGGTGATGGAAAATATCGTCAGTAATGTGTAATTTCTGCATAACGGGGGCGATGGGCTAGCCCCCTGTCACGCAAAATCTGTGTATCTACCACCCTGCATGGGAAAAGGCGTGACGCTATGTGATGGACTCATAACGCGTGAGATAAGGATAAACTGTACAGAATATTCAACACCTATATACGTACACAAAATAGCACATACTTACATTGCTTCTGGCCCCACACTTTGATACCCTGTGTCGAAGGAACCAGAAACAATGGCGGCACACACAAAAAGGGTTCGAACCCGCGAATTATCAGTAGGTCAAGCCTCCAACCATACTGCCACAGAGATCGCCGGTTTATGTAGCACCATTTCCATTGTTTCAGAGCACTCGGCAGCCCCCGAGTGGTATGCGGCGGCGGCGCTGAGGCATGAGCGCGGCGCGCGCGCCGGAGCCCCGCGACACCCCGCGCCAGCACCGCCCCCACCGACACCAGGTACCCGTGCTGACAAGTATACTACATTCATTACTTCAGCATCACCTGCGGGCGGCGGCTGTCTATGATCGATCAAAGAAAGCTGCCGCCGAGGTGACGATAAGGTAATAATTGCAGTATACTAGGAGATCAAAGAAGAGCATTACTAGTCAGCCACCTCATACTAGGAAAGCATAGTCGATGGTATGCGGCGAGCCAGCACCGCCGACACCAGGTCCTAACGTCCAACCTAGCCTAGAACACGTACTAGGAGATCAAAGGGGGGTCGTTTCGTGAAGACCATTAGGAGTCAAGTCAGCCACCCAGACCTTAGACAATCAATCCAACTAGAGTCTAGTTACTAGACTGATGAAATAGGACCCCACCTACTAGCCGGCACCGTTCTCACCGACAAAAGTTACTCACGCTTGACTACTAAGGGGTACCCTGAAGCCAGGGGAGAAGCTAGCTGAAACCCCGAGTTGTCGATTTGGGGGACAGGAGTCAGCAACGCGGATATCAGGGCCGTTTCTATATGTAGGCTGTAGAAGTAGGCCGTTTCTGCTAGGAGGAGTCTAGTAGCCAACAGCAACAGTAACACTGGCTAAAACCATACTGTAGGGGATTCTTTCTGGATACCGTTTGTTTAAAGGGTACTAGGAAATCGTAGGGGGGTTGTTACCCTATGCTAGTCAGCCTCCAATAGAAAATACAGTGATTACGACCTAAAGAAGAACCCGAAATAGTTATTTGTAAGATAATTGGATATGATCAAACAGCTTAATAAATATTTGGAGTAAATTAGTTGAACTTAAAGAGCTTAGGTCGTATAATAGAAAAGAAACGTATCCTCTGGTTTTACTACAAAGCTATAACAGTGGTTTTATGTCGAAGCCGTTTTCACAAAACACACAAAACTGGAAGTCAGCTCTTAGCAATTCGTTCTGAGCAATTGATTTCAATTTTGGCACGCGCTTGTGTGGTCCTGGACCCGAGTGGACCTCACCGGACTAAAACCAATTATCTTCTCCAAAACATGCGATGATTTCCCGTTTGCACGAGTCATGATGAAGAGATCTGTGTCGCTTACGACAATTATAACATTTTTCAAATAAAACATACAGTTTTTTGTTTCGGGTTCAAAGAAACGATAATTTTAATGCCCATTTGCGCCACCCACACTTGAGGTCTTAAGAGACAGTCGAGAACGTGATTTTTTTATTCGTACAAATATTTAACCGTTTCTGAGGATTTTGTATATTATAATGTCATATATAGGTACAAAATCCTCAGAAACGGTAAAATATTTCCCCATTATATATCAACGAATACAAATAAGGCTTATTTTTTATTTTAATTAATTAGTGATCTATGCTTAACATTATTAAAGTTTTGCATATTTTTTTTTAATTCACTGTAAACATTTAGATTCAGAATATGGTCATACCTCTCAATCCCTATGTAAATAACGGTCACTCGTATCTTTGAAAGAACATCACCTTAATATAGTTGATGTCACCATATCAATATCTTGAGTAATTAACGTATTGTTCTGCACGTTTGGTAATCGCACCTCGGTGATATCCTAATTGGTGTTTACCATTATGCGTAGGTTTTGCGTACTACTCACATTTCATCAGCTACAACACTATAGTGTCATACAGCCAATAAATGTTATTGTAACATTGCTCGGATGACCAATTTTTATTTTTTATTATTTGAACGCTGAATGTCAGCCACACATAGTATATTGTATTTGTTTTGTACCTAGTATTGAGCATTTCTGGTGGCTATGTGTGGTCTTCATCATCAGTTCCGCAACACAATATTATGCTTACCATGAGTAAAAATGCACGAGTTATTATGAAAAACACAAAAATCACTGTAGGTCTGCCTACAATATTTGAAGAGTTCCCTCGATTTCTCCAGGATCCCATAATCAGATCCTGACCTAGTGCCAATGGAAAAATTGGAAAGTAAACCCTTTCAAACAAAAAATAATTTTCAAAATCGGTCCAGCCGTCTAGGTGTAATCGGTGTATACATTAAAAAAAACGACGAATTGTAAACCTCCTTTTGTGAAGTAAGTTAAAAAGTACGACGTAATTCACAACTTTATGCTTTCGACTACCTAGTGTGGGCCTGAAGTCCTGATTCCTTCAATAGTTTCATCATCATAATCCTGTCAGGGAACCCACTGCTGAGTATAGACAAAGATAATATAAATACTTGAGTATAGATTTCCTGATGCACACGCCACCACCACCGTTAAATTCGGTCCTATGCAACCAGCTACCAATAACGTAGAGTTAGGGTGAAGCCAGACGAGCGTGATTTTGTGCGTCGTGAGTCGCAGAATTTCTGTCGCGTAATTTCTGCTGCATTCGGTTTCATACAAATCTCCTGTTTCGTTCACACGGGCGTCGCAAAATGTGTATATGTCGTTGTCTTTTAGTATGAAACCGATTTACGCGACCGCAATTCTGCGACTCACGACTCACAAAATTACGCTCCTCTAGCTTCACCCTAAGACTATACTATTGGTTGCTCTATAAAGAATATCTACTACTCACGGGGCTTATTAAAGTGATTCAGACTTGAATCCATAAAAAGACAAAAAAAAACTATTCGGATATATTTATCGGCCTAGTAATAAATCCTCTCCTTTTACCTAGATACCTATTTTAAACGTATCAATATCCATCCATACTTCAGCATTGTACCTCCTTCCCCCCACAGCCGCGGGGCGGGGGAGGGGTGAGATGCGCGCGCGCGCGCAATTCCGTGAATCCTACAAGGCCGTCTGACCCAGTGCGAATGTTGGCTTTGTTGTACCCCTTTTTTGCGTTTTTCCATGTGATTAAGTTTTTGGAACAAGATCTAACGGTACCTGGGTGGAGTAACGTGACTGCTGATTCTATGAGTTTTCAACATTACTTTAACAGTGTGTCCAATAACTACTTTAGAGAACAAATCTCCGGAACTATAACTACCAGAGTGTTAAAAAAGCCATATGCTCAACCCCGCCATTTCTTATTACAACCATGGTGTCTCTATATGACTTCACCGTATGTGTATGTGTATGTCTATGTCTATGTATTTGTTGATCTCTGTAGATAAAGGCGGCTGCCTGCCTCACATAAATTGTCTGGTTTTAATTCTCAAAAATCTGTCTCTCCCATACATTTAGCGGTATACCGAAATTAAAATCTGGATTCCGATCCCTATCCTCGGCAAAAACTCTGTGCCAACATTCATTATCTCACAGTTCCACTACATAGGCTACATACCTTGCTTGAAGTTCGGCGGACCTCTGAGGCAAGTCGATTACGTAAGAATAGCCTACATAGCTGTGCCGGGCACACGGGAATGGTAGCTGCATGCGCCGTCCGGAGGCTTATTATGGACTTCCATGGCGATCGTCTTAGCTTAGCTATAGACAACAACAAGCCTTCCTTAATCTTTTAAGTACTTACACTTTATGAGATCTTTCTAGCCAAAAAGTGACGAATAATTAAACACTGCACTAATCCATGCTTCTCTACCTGAACATCTTTAATTATATTTTCAGGTTATGTTGAGTCGTTAAATTAAAGTACTACGTAAGTAATTTGGCTAAAACTTGATGCGCAATAGGAACAACTTTAGCAATCAGGAATATAGGAATGGCTTATCGATTTTATTTAGTAGCTTTCTTCGTCATCATGATGGTCGATACAATATCACTACGAACGTTAGTCATGCAAACCCTAGCTCACAGAATAATACCGGCTACGAAATTATTCAGTAGCTTCTCAGAAAGAGAGAAGGCTCGGTGATAAATTTTAGAAGGCTCATTATAATGTACAGTCTACATTCTTTCTGCACACGACGGTGAAGCAAAAAGTTGTGCACGCCAGCCTCTATTGTTTCAGCGGACACAAGCGGGGTGGAGCGGCGCGGGGCGGAATGACCCAAGCAGCGATTTATTTATGTGTCTTGTAATGGAATAACTTTCTTGTTTGTTAGATGTCTCCAGAGTAACACCTTGGGATAGCATGGTTAGTGTTTCATAGTAACATAGCTTCATACCTATGTAGATATTCGTACAGCTGGAATAACTTTATTTAGATTTTGCACTTATTAAATTATATTATATCACTTTAGATTACCACCATTATCCATAACTGTGACAATGGATTTTCTTTGAACATTTATGATTTAAATAAGTATGATTTATATCATGTTAGATTCAGTGAATCGTTATTGGCACCCCAACTATTCGTCTTCATCCCATTCTCTGTCTGCCATGATAATTCGATGCGGAAACAACCGTATACCCTTTAAAGTTCGGCAAAGAGCAGCTTTGCGTCGCGGAATGAGAATAAAAAGATTGACTGGTAAAACTGTGTAGCATTTTTCTAAGTCAATTAAATGCGGCCGAAAATGGCGTCCTCTGGCGGTGCGGCGTGACTAACTGTTTTTGCGAAGTTAGCTGCGCGTTTCCATTCCCTGTTGTAATCTGTATTATTGTAAGGATTGGTTAGATTTGTTGGTTGTCGGTGTATTTAGGCATTTTTCTTTGTAGCACGAAAAATAATAGGTACACGTTTACACATATTGTTATAATGTACTTACAGTATAAAGTCAAATAAAACACTGTAAGGGGACTTATGGACAGAAGCAGCATAGAATAGCGTATGACGAGAGAGGCACGACAAGATGATTTCTTCATTGATTGGGGCTTATGTGGTGTTATCCTATGTTATGGAAACGTGGTTAGAATATATTCGGCGGTTATTGGACATGGCATGTAGCGGTTCTAGTCTGTATGTTGGGATTGGTATTGCTTTATGATGGTCAAACAAAACACAATAACATTTTGTTTCATTTCTATTTTTTTGCCAGTTTTTACAACAATTCTGGACATAACCATAGCCTTGGGTTTGTTCATTTTTTAGGGTTTCGTACCCGAAGGGTGCCAAACGGGGCCCTATTACTGAGACTTCGCTGTCTGTCTGTCCGTCCGTCCGTCCGTCTGTCTGTCACCAGGCTGTATCTCATGAACCGTGGTAGCTAGACAGTTGAAATTTTCACAGATGATATATTTCTGTTGCCGCTATAACAATAAATACAAGAATAATCATAATGAAATAATCAAAAGAAATTTAATATTAAGGGGGGCTCCCATACAACAAACGTGAGTTTTTTTGCTCATTTTTGCTCGATATTGATAATGGTAGCAGGTAGACGCTTAAAATGTTCACAATATATTGAGTATATTATTTACTTAAAAAATAAATAATTAAATTAAAATTAAATTAATATTTAGGGATCATTCAACAATTACGTGATCACCGGAAGGGGGGGGGGGGGGGGTCGGGTGCTTGTGCGGATTATTTGGGGGGGGGGAAAGAATCCATGATTACGTCATCTGCGCTTCGTTTCCGAAAATAAATTATATTTAAATATTTACGTCCAATTTTGAAGTTTATTACTGGTAACACTTACTATTACATAGATGAAACGGGATTTCCCCTGCTATAGACAAACTGTGGAACAGTGTGACCAGATTCAGTATTTTTATACTTTTTCGGCATATTTTATCGACTTTTCCAAGCATCAGTATTGTTATAGGTATATTGGAGGAAGTAAGTAAGTATTTTGGGTATATTTTAGGTAAAAAGTTATCGAAACTGTAACTTTATAGTTCTTACCTAGCATTTTGACAAAATGACACACCCTCTTCCCAAATTTAGGTCATTTAAGACTCATAGAAACGTGTCAGTGCTAATAAACAGCAAAATTTTAAGCACGGACGAAGATGACGTAATCAACGCGAGGGGGGGGGGGTTAAAAACAAAAGATTACGCTGTGATCACATAGGGGGGGGGGGGTTAAAAAAACGGCCAAAAATGATCACGTAATTGTTGAACGATCCCTTAGGGGGGGCTCCCATACATTATTTTTTTGCAGTTTTTATGGATAATGGTACGGAACCCTTCGTGCGCGAGTCCGACTCGCACTTGGCCGGTTATTTTTCTGTTCCTTACGATCGAGGGAACTCTGAAAATGCAAGTAAAGGAGAGCGACATTTTTATCACAGTCTTTTATGTGTTGAAATTAAAATTATATAGTAAACATCAAATCATAATATAGTATACGTTATGTATGAGAATAATAGTTTATATTCTAGTTGTATAATACTTTGAACTAGATTCTTCCAGGTACGAGACGGTTTATTCAACAGATACTTAATTATTTACAGATTATTATACAATTCGACCTAATTTACAAAAAGAAAATGTACAATACAAAAAAAAAGTGCTAAAACATACACCCACCCACACTCAAGGCACATGCACACACACTAACACAACAATATACCACCCCGGACCATACTGATAAGTGAACCGCCACCCGAAGGCCTCAGAAATGGCTAATATTTCTTTGCCGATTGCCTAAGCTCTTAGAAATGTTGTGAAATAAGACTACACAAAGAGATCTAACAAAGCGTCACAAAAATAATGTAAAATTGTAAATGCCTTTACCAGTCGCGTTCATAAAGATGCCCACACACTAACTAATGAGATACCGAAAATTTATAGGCAATAAATAATGTTTGCGACGTGTACGTAATGACCATACTAGGTACACGGACAGGAAAATAAATGTAGACTGCTTGTTGTGGTATTTGTAATAAAAAAAACTGTTTCACAATTTCTTTGAATAGATTATGGTGGGTAGAGATATGGTAAAGTGGTACTTGTGTGTACTCGGGCGTAGAGCAAGAAATTACTAATATACATCACAAATAATGCGAGTAATAGTACACACATACGCTTGGTTAGGAGATAAAACACGAATATAAGAAAATACTAATTTTTATTTAAGGAAGAGGTGCTTGACCTCTAGCGCCGATATTTTTATGGCCAAATGTCCAAATAAATCCACAAAAACTAGAAGCGTAATTTTCTGTCCAATATGACTCAGGTATTCGATTTTAGTTTTTCGAAGAAATACGTAATTTCTTTGAAACAGACACAGTTGATAATTGATTTATGGTACACATAAGGATTCTTCATTCCTTAGTAAGAATAGCTGACCGAGTAAGTATAGCACTTATATATTAAGACCTACTTTAGCAAAATGCGAAAATTTGTACTGAATTATTCGGGTTCTTAACCCCTTCACTCTCAGAAGCACACCGCTCGAACGACCGAACAATGCGAACTATTATAATTGATATATAAGATTTGTCGGCGAACCAGTTAAACAAATAATGCCCAATATAGTGATTGTCTAACGATATAACAATTTTCCCTCAAAGCTTAGTTACAGTTAGGCTGAATTATTTTTTTATATTTTCTCTGTATGAATTTCGACTCATCGCAAGCACAGACTCACTTAGCATAAGCCAGTATAATTATAATATGTTCTCAAGAGAAGTTTCAAATAAAAAACGTTCAAAGCCAAAGGCACTTATAACCAAATACCGGCGCAAGAGTGTATTCGCGCGAAATCGACTTCGAAAATAACCCGCCCTTTGAGTAGACCGATTTGCATTTAATGTCTGTGTAACTTCACTTTTGTTTTCAAACTTTTGTTAAGATTACTATTCATTGCCGAGTTTCCAGTAACAGTGCGATTGAGGTTCATACAGAAGCGGTATTGGTTGGGTTAGTGAGGCGATCGCTTCGGAAGTGTTAGGAGCAGGATTGTAATTTAATTTTGGGTCAATTTTTTACTCGTATTGCATGTTGAGGTAGGGTCGGTATGAGGTTGTTTTTTTGCGAGCACGCTCGTTCAGACGCAAGTTGCTTTTAATATCGCACTGTCTGTCTGTCTGTGCATTTTGGGTGCAATTAAGAACCGTATTTAAGTTTGAAGATAATTAATGTATGCAGTGCTTTGGTATGGTTATTATTACTATAGGATATGCTTGAGGATTTAAATGTTTGCGGCAAAGTAAGCTCCAACTAAATTTGGGTATAAATAGTCTTATTTGTACAATAGGCGATTTCTGCAAAGAGATACCTAGACATAAAAAGACTTGAATAGATCAATACCTATGTAACTAGGTAACATGCGTTATTAGTTTATTACGTTGTTTATGAGGTCTGTGAACCTAAAAAATACGGATTTAAAACTACAAACATTAAAAACCAAACAACCTTTGCAGTATGCTTTATATTACCATTTAGTTCCAAGAACGTCTTTCTGTAAGTTGCATAAAGAATCCTGCTATGATGCGTAGCGGTACATAACTCCGTAGCACGCAGGATGCGCGCGCATACTACTAAATAATCTACGCAACGGGACCGTGCGTGGACGCATGCCAGTATGGCAGAGATTCTGAGTGACTGCTGACTTCTAATAGCTTTTACACGAAGCTTAAATGCTCAATCAACTACCAACTTTTACTCACTTGATGTCTCTTGAAATCGATTCCAAACTTAAAGCGAAGATTGTTAAATATAAACGTGCTTGCATTTACCTGTATTACTGTAACTAGTTACTGTAACAATAAAAATATTCTGGAGCCCTCAATATTTTGCGCCCGTTGAAGTCTTTTACATGCCGAACATCCAAAATGTAACCTATTGTGAAACGAGGTTAGTTCTCACTTGTGCTCGAGTTTATTTATGAATTATTCATTGGTTATATTGAAACTCAACAATAGTCGTTTAGTTTTTGGGCCAAATCATACACTAAAAGCTGCATCCGAATTCGCAGAATGTATCACATCTGGGTGCACGGCAGTGCACCACCAAGTCGAGCAAGCACAGCCGTACCATCCTTTTCTCGAAGCAATTCAGGCCATATTCGACCCCCCTAAAACTTCGTTGTGGATAAAACAAGAAGCCTAATTTTTCTGTTACTAATTAGGCCTTATATCAACACGATATATTAAATTTTTTATTCAATTTGAACCAGTAGTTTAAGAATTGTAACATGTCAAAGTTTCCTCATTTTGTCACTGACTGACCGATCATCAAAACTCCCAGGCACTTCTAGCAGACATAGAACCTTCAAATTTGGGATATAAATAGTAATTAGTATTCTTATCAAGGGAAAACTTAAACATTTCAAGCTTATGTTATAGTTTTCCAGAAAACCCATCTGCATCAATAACTTTGTAATCTTATATAAAATGTATAGGATTACAAAGTTACATTTGCAGTTTATGAATCATTGAATGCCCCTAGGAAAATATGCCTTTACAAACAAGATTCTATAAACATATTATGTAATACATACATAATATCACGCCTGTTTCCTAGAAGAGGGATACGTACATCCACCAGGGACCACCACTTACCACGGTCCAGGCATACATCCCTCGTTTCCTTTGGTTACCATTATGCTTAAATTATGCTGTTTTGCCATATAAATAATTATAACACTTAGGGGTATGAAAAATAGATGTTAGCCGATTCTCAGACTACGAAGACAAACACTGTGACACGAGAATTTTATATACAGGGTGTAACAAAAAGGGTTTAACTCCCGAATGTATGTGGTTACTATGGGACCAACTTGATCAGAGCAACTTGATTTTTCACTTCTCCATATAAATCAGCCGAGCGCCCAGACCGAAATGTATGGGGAAGTGAAAAATCAAGTTGCTCTAATCAAGTTGGTCCCATAGTAAAAGTTGCTCAGAATGATGTCCCAAACCACATACATCCGGGAGTTAAACCCTTTTTGTTACACCCTGTATATATGTATGATGTACATTCCCGACAAAATGCTTCAAATATAATAAAACTATTCAATCAATAGAACAAATTGCGTTCTAATGCGACGGGAGTGGTAGCAGATTAATCCAATTGCTCGATAGATGGCGCTGCCTGTATTTTAACTCACGCTATGGTTTGAAACCGTCGCTAGCTTAAGTAGCGGAGTTGCTCGCCAGCGATTTCAACTAGTTGTTGATAATTTTTGTATCTGCATTAATTATTATATTTACTAACTATTTGGATTTGTTCATTTAGCACATTTGCCAGAACTAGTAGTCGCAATGGATTCGGAAATAGTGTATGTGAATGACCAACCATGCCCACACCGGATTGTACGGATACCTGGCGATGGGTCGTGTTTGTTTCATTCTTTGTCATTCTCTATGTATGAGAATATTGAGTCGTCGTATGAGATTAGACTTGCTATAGTCGAGTATGTGGTAGCACATTGGGAAGAGTTCCAAGTTTATACTTGTGACGAGCACGGAGACCCCTACATTAACGCTATGTTTTTTATTGTTATTGTAAAAGTACCAAAGGTACCAAATTTTAAAAAGTAGAACTTTACAAAAAGAAGTGAGATCCCATCAAAAACATCCTGTAAAAAATACCAAGTCTCGCAGCTCTGTGATTCTACCGTAAAAAGTTGTGAGATCCATGTTATACCAAGTCGGTTAACTGATTTAGTCCCTACTTAAGGGGCCTTCTGTCTTAAGTTAATACGTAAGATATTTTCATATCTATATTCAAATCTTTTACTTTTTAAATAAAAATATCGACTTGGCCATCGCATGAAGGCACAATATATCTTCGAAATCATATCTACATTATATTAGGTTGTTTAGAGTATAATTGCGTTCTACACGATTAAAACTTGGTTCCAAAACTAATATATGTATACCTTTAACAAGCGGCAACAATAGAAAATGGAAGACTAGTGCAACAAAATTACTAATGCTCTAGTTATTTTCAGTCCATTAAATTCCAGTACCTTTCACTTCTTTATGCATTCGGAAGGAATTTGATGAAAAACCAGGTTTCTGGCTCTTAGTTCTGTGTGATAGATAACGTATTTGTATATATTTATTACACGATACATGACAGGACATAAAAACAGAAATAACATGTACCAAGGTCAGCTTATCTCTAAATAGAGATTTCTTCCAGCAGACCCTGGTTGTAAAGGACTAAACAAACTAAGCATGCGATGGCCAAGTCGATATTTTTATTTAAAAAGTAAAAGATTTGAATATAGATATGAAAATATCTTACGTATTAACTTAAGACAGAAGGCCCCTTAAGTAGGGACTAAATCAGTTAACCGACTTGGTATAACATGGATCTCACAACTTTTTACGGTAGAATCACAGAGCTGCGAGACTTGGTATTTTTTACAGGATGTTTTTGATGGGATACGATTGTCTGCCCCGAACAATTTGTCTAGTAGTAAATATTAGTATATCGAAACATGAATTTCTCGAAGCAAGTATGTATTGGATCATTTAGTTGTGAGTGAGAGGTTGACTAACATTTCAATTTACAGTATTTTTTAATGACTTTACGAGTACTTTGTGGCATGTGTATGACTATTCCCTAAAAGTAGGTAACATAACTCTTGTTAGTTTTTGGGATGGCTCCGGTTTCCAATTTATAATTTAGATTTGTTACAAAAAGGCATAGAGGTGTAAAATGCTTATCCAATTACAATCTAAGATATCGTCGAAAATGCTATGCGTGACTTTTTCTACATACACAGCTATGTGTTATGAATGACGGTCACAAAAGCCTTAGTCGTGGCCAACAGTACTACTTTACTACTGTCTTTGGCGGCTCAGCTTAACCCATAGCAGCAATAAATAATTCTGTATGTGTTAAAAGTGCGAGAATAATAAATAGGTAAGTATCTATTATTTTGTACCGTTAAATCTTCAAGATCATTTAGGTAATTTATTGGCGTACAATTGTTATTATGATGCGAAGCAGAATGCTTCTATGAATGTGCTTTATGGTTAGTAGTTTTTAATCCACAGCCTGATGTACGGCTCTTACTTTAAGGCTTAACGTCCTTGTTCCAATTTACAGCAGCTGGTCTAGGTTAATGAGGGTAATATTTAGATTTGAATAATATGATCTTGGAGAGCTCTTCTCACGAGAGTGTTTCTCACGCAGGAGATATATCTCGGTGCTGGCAATCTACCAATGAGATGAGCCGGCCCAGCCAATTGAATTGCATACGGAACATAGAGGGACGTACAACGGTGATAAAAATCATTGTAAGGAAACCTTTATTGCTCAATAGCCGCGGCGATAGGGCAGGGCTAGCAATCGTGCAGAATATAGTATTGAATAACTGGCTAAATACCAGGGAACACTTATCCAGTGGAGAGCGCATAGATACATTTTCCTTTGAAACACAACTCACCAATTTACGGGCGGCGCGGGGGACGAGGTAAGAGAGCTGTGATTGGTCAGCCGCTGCGAAACTGTCTGGCGGCCCGTCATCATACATAGGTTGCGTATGCGATCGTTTGTTGAATACAACAAACGTTTGGCGAGCCGCATTCGCCTGCAGGTGCAGTCAATTGGATATATAGTCTCTGCTAAATACACTAACGTGCATCTTTCGCCCTGTACGGAAAAAAGCGCGATGTTATGTTATGTAATCATGCGTGGATAGCTCTCGTATTTTTAGGGTTCCGTAGAGAAACAAGTAACCCTTAGGGCGTGGACAGACGATGACGCGCCCGCTCCGTCGCCGCTCCGCGCCATTATAGTTTCGTCAAGTCTGTCTGTCTGTCCGTCTGCCCGTCCGTCTGTCCGTATGTCACAGCAACTTTATTTCGAAACTTTTAAGGCTACACAGTTGAAACTTGGTATGTATGTATTCTGTGAACCACTTTAAGATTTTTATACAAAAATTGAAAAAAAAATTAAGGGGTGCTCCCCATAAATGGAACAGAAACCAAAAATATTTGTTCATCAAACCTATTTGTGTGGCGTATTTATAGATAGGTCTTAAAAAATGACTAAATTGAGGTTCCTGAAACCATTTTTTCTTAAAGTAAATCGTTAAAGACACAGACCCTTCCTAAGCGGAAAAATTTGTGTGTCCCTAACTTTTAAAGTAAGAGAGTGAAAAATAAAAAATAAATATATACATATGCTGTCTAATATCTCAATACACGCTTTCAACAAAATTGGTTTGAACAAAATAAAGTAAGCAGTTTTTAAGAAATAAAACATTTGTTAAAACCCGCAAAGATAACATTCATACAAACACTATGAAAAACAAAGTAATTATTTGCTGGTGAAGATTGATAGTGATATTTGGGCTTGGTGTATCATTATGATGCTACTACGGAACCCTTTATGGGCGAGTCCGACTCGAACTTGGCCACTTTTTAAATGAGAGAGCTCTCTCCCAATATTTTAGCCAACCTTACTCAACCAACCTCAGGAAGTGGGCCACATCGTGCCCTTGACTTTGCTCCTGCGCGCGCGCAAAACCACAAAAACCGAACAAAAACGACGACGCCCGAACGCAACCGGTTGCGCCCGCGCGCCACCCCGTGGCCTTGGCTCTCTGGGTTACTGGTTACTGGAGGTTTGGGTTTAACCGTTACGTCTTCGGGTTCTGTAGGTTAGAGGATGGATCTGGTGATCTGATAACGTGTTGATTGGATTGTCTGGGATTTGGTTGCTAGCAGTTTTACATTCTGACTTGTCAGCAACATGACCAGAAATCGGATTGTGTAATCAAAGTAGCAGATGGACCTGAGCCACAGAAGACTAGCGTATGGCTACGAGTTGATTAATATTGATGGGGTGCACTGCACAACACAACCATCTGTAAAGTTACATGCATCTGCAATGCCACACCAACTTATTCACAAAGTACATGCATATAAGACGGTCTCGTTCCTTTTTTACGACGCGACGACAATGTAACAGGCAAGCTGGCGTCCTGAAGGTGACCTGAAGCACATGCTGTGTCGGCGCACGCGATAATTGTTATTATTAGCGATCAAACGCGCCGGCAGGTGCGGGGCGAGCGGGGCGCATGCGCGAAACTCGTACTGATTTATGCGCGGGACCTGGACAAACGCATCCTTTTGCACACTCGCCCCAGTTAGGGTTTTGGGCTTGCCACTTTTCTGCATCTGCTGTATTAAATTGACGTTCACTTGTTTTATTTGGTTTACATACAACATACATTATCAATCAGTCAGATATAATCTGGCCGTATGCGCCTTCAGGGGTATGGTATGATTCTCGCGCATTCGATACAAAGTATATCTACACTACACTCAATATGGGTGTCGATATCCGTATATCGAATGCGCGAGAATCGTACCCCAGTTCGATCCTGCACCGGAAACGTTGGTTAAAAGGTCCCCAAAAATGGCTACATCGACTCGTATATTCCATAACACTTTATGACCATCCGATCGTACGCGAGTCGCATATTTGCGACAAAAACTCTTTGCAAAGGACGTCGTGGATTCTCACGTATCCCCGCCACCTTCATAAATTATGGCCTTGGCATATAGTCATAATGCCACGAAATGTTTACTAAGGCCTAACAATTCGCTGCGAAGAGTGGATTCCACCTGACATGCACCCCCCTCGCCTCGAACCCCGCAGGGCCGGGGGGTGGAGGGTGTACAAAAAATCATATCATATCGCTTTACCGAATCTCCTTTTGTTAGGCGTAATGTCAAGTTGAGCTATGTGGTGCCCTGGATGAGGTATTGTTGCGGAAGTTGTGTCGGGATTGGGGAGAAGAGGTTTATAGAAAGTCTTTTTATCTACTCAGTAGTATTAGTAGTCGTTACGGGTAGACGTAGGAGCTAATCTGTGCCTTCGACAGGCTGTAGGTTACCACACACACACCCTCACACACACACACACACACCCTCACGCACACAAAATACACACTTTACAGTCAAAGGACATCCTCCCCTCGTATTTCCCATTTTGTTGTACCTATTAATTTCATAACTTACTGCCTATTTTTCATAATTATTTTTACCCATTTTCATGATAAGGTCACAAAATAAGAGTCCTTAATTGGCCTATGTTCAATCATATTTTTAAGTTATAATAATGTATATCGTGCTGTGGACTCAGTTCCCAAATAAACAAATAAACAAACAAATAAATAATAATGTGCAATGAAATTAATTTAGAATTCTAATAGTTTATTCGTAAAAGCAGCTGTTGAATAAAACAGGATATTACGAGTCAACAGCAACAACAGATAAAGAAACCACATCCAACACAGTCGAAATGTAGTTCGTCGCTCCATCATCTAACATCTCCGTGATAAAGGTGATGCACTTTCGTTTTTATGCAGTTTGGATGCGGCGTCCACTCTAAATTGAACGTCTACCTTACTTTTATGGTCCCGTGGGTGAAATCGCATGAAGGTCTGTTTCTGTATATTATCTCTAGTAACTACGTACTACGTACCTAGAGTACGGACTAGAGTCTAGAGATAATATACACACAACACACCGCAAGCTATGAAGAAAGGTTTCCGCACTATGATTTACCATCACTGTTAGATAGAATAAATCGGAATCACTTATCAATCATGCAGATGGGCTTCCATAGGAAATAAAAAGTATTGTTACCATTTGAAAAAAAATAGTTAAAGCAAAACTCCTGCGTACGCCTCACTGTCGCGCGGTCGAACACGCTCTTGACCGTTTTTTTTTTCCGAAAAGGTATAATTCCATTTATCTTTACAGTCATGATTCGTTGCATTGTGCCCGGCGTAAATAGAGTCGAAAAAATGCAGGGTACGAATGATACTGGCCAAAAAACCAGTGGAAGTCACGTCGGTAAAAAAGTTTATTTTGAGAAAAAAAGTGATTCTGGGCGATATGGGATTTTGTGGCGGGGTATTGTTAGTTGCGGCCGCGGTCGCCATCTTTGAGTTTTGTTTTATGACCAGTTAGAATTCGTTTTTCGAAATACTTCAACCGAGGTGATGTAACGTCTCTTGTTTGTCGGTTTTCGTTTTCTATTTGTTACGTTTTTATTTTTACGTCTCGGAGTGGTCTCAAAGTATTGAATTGCGGATTATTATGTTAAGAACATGGCGCAAGAGTGCGTGCAAACATAAACTATCTATCTAGCCTGATTTGAAAACTTAGGTAAAGCTTGTTTCTTGCCCAATCCTTAATTTCCGATAAGCTTGTGTGTTAATGCGGTAGTGGAGTGCGTCATTTCAGTTTGAACAAGATCTACTTACTTTTCAGACATATTTTATTGAAATAAAAATAAACCCATTTTTTCTGTGGTTTCATCTGATCTCTAAACTAAACTAAAGCTTCATAAATTAGGAAAACTATAAGAAACCTCAATCGCAATGATATTAAAATTTTACTAGTTATAACTTACAGTTAGAAAAAATCCATAAATGTCAAGAAGAATTAACTGCAACACACATACATACATACCCACGAAACAGCAATCTACATAATCCTACCTACGTATGTGTTACATTGGTGGTCATTATATGTTAATATGGTGCCATCATACGGTATTTGGTAAAATAAAAGACGTTTGACCATTATGAATTTGACACTAAATGCCCAATCCACTCCGTTTCTAGATATTTTGAGGATAGTACTTTTGTTGTACGCAATCTTACTCTATCGTTGCTATTTGTCACTATAGATAAAGAAAGCAGTCCATTGCACTGCAAATTACGTATCTTGTCTTTTTACGATTACTACTAGTTAGTGTGGTGAATTATTCGGGATCCGGATGCAACTGTAAATCTTCACATTAACTTACAAATTACTTTAATTTAAACCTCATGTGGTGTCATACGCATAACCGATGAAGCCTGGACCACAATTCTCGCGCCTTCGATATACGGATATCGAGACCTATATTGACAGATTCCAAAATCACTCGATATAAGTGTAGATATCGTATATCGAATGCGCGAGAATCATGCTCCCAGATCATACAACTTGTTTATACCTCTTCTAGAATTAAATTCGAAATTCAAATGTTTAATGTACTTAATTAAAAAACTTATCAGCCTCATAAAAAAGACGCACACTGCTGTCGTCTGTCCGTGTGTGGGTAAAATCAGACGAGTCGTACAATGTACTCAAGTAACGATGATTCTCGGATATGTCTTTGCCATAAATTACGGATATTCAAATGATTGCGCTATGAATTTGGTACCGCAATTAACACGCGAACTGGTTTCGTTCTAGTGCTGGGGTTTTCGATTTGTCGATAACGATACAAAAGTCGAGTTTCCGCTATGAATTTACCCCTGAGATAGCCTCCGGATAGTTGTGAATGTGTGTGATATGCATTTTTATCATATTTCATGAGTATATGTTTTTTTTTTATCCATACAGCTAGCACATAAACGGAACCAAATTAATCTAAAAGCTACTTGATTTGAAATAATTCACCAAGTTAAACATTTTGATGGACTTTAAGCCCTATTTCTTAGTTGGGATCTTAGGATGCGAATGTCGCCCACGAAAACGGGGCTTCAAAATCCTCGACATCTGACTTCTGCTTCTGACAGTCCACGTCCACCCATACTACATGACATAAATGAACGCACTATAGCTAGAATTCATCTGACCAGAATGCTTCGACTTTATATCGACTTTTCCTAACGGTGCATCACTATACACTAACAAAAATGGTTTTATTCGCTCGGCTCTAGCCAATAAGTGTGCAATGAATCTTATGATATGGAATGAGGTAATAACCAATTCGACCGAGTGTGGGCTCGGCCCGTTTTTTTTTTGAACTTTATGTATTTGATACAGGTTTTTTTCGTGTCATCCGAGTGTTACCGTGTTGTTTACTTCGATCGTGGTACTTGGGAGGTAATGATCATTATTATTTATTGTAATGAATTTAAACGAATGACGTCTTGACATCTTGCTTTAGGAGCAGCGCTGTTTAAATATTTAATGGGATGTGTCTGTCGTCAATCTATTGCTTCTCAGTACCCATACCGATTTCATCGTGTAAGGATTTTTATAAATTATAAAAGATACATACTTCTCAGTATACTACACGTGTCTACATACACAATGAATGACAGACTGTAAAATATTTGATAGTTAGAAGTACCTTACACTGGCTTTCAGTAAATGTGTGGTTTAGTTCAAATAGTAGAAAGTACAAAAATGTCCCAAAACGGATTTCAGTCGTCCCTAATGATGCCATGCTTCTCAGATATTAAGAATCATGCAATGATTTGTTGAAACAAATGTGTAATCTTAGATTAGATGGCTTTTCGGACTTTAATAGGCTGTAGAAATTAGTTAAAAAGCGGTATTAGTGGTAATAAAGCTTTATTTGTAAGTTTGAAGCCGACCAATAGCAATAGCACATTTAAGCTTTGTTTTCGTCTACTTTAAAAACAGATATTTTTGGGAAAGTTAAACTCAAAACTTTTCCGAATATTTTGTTGCATCTAATGTAATCTCTGCTATATTTTCTTCCTTACTTTCATGTTTGTATCCGACATACAGGTTTTTCCAAGTGATAGACTCATGACTTATATTCTGTCAATGGTGTTGAAACACCCTGTATGTATAGACAGGCTTCACACGATCACACACTTCGGAATTTTCATACTCAAATAATAAATTATACTAAAATTTAGGAGATATACCATAGACAACATGTGGTCATTACAGATTTATCCTGGATTTTACCTGGATATCGAATAATCATTAATTATTTACATCTCAAACTCTTACTAGGAAACCATCCAATGTAAAACCTCTATGTAACAAAGTGTAATGTGTCAAATAAATATATTATCTTATCTTATCTATCTCATATATTCGTATCATTTTACAAAACATCTCGGTAACTAGAAACTGACATAAAGTACCTTTACCTCACATATAACTTCACATATAACTAATACATAAAGGTAGTTTCAAATACATTTTGTGTTACATATCTGTGCATATAATTAAGTGCCGATTTAATTTGTTTTTCCACATATATATATATATTAATTAGTTGTTGTTATGTTTTCCTGTTTTTGGCTAGAATATGCACCTAGACTTTGCTCATAATATTTAATAGTACGAGCATATTTTTAAGGCTGAGTGTATAGCGGCAACTTATCTGTAATATGTAAAGCTAAGTAGTTCTTAGCTAAAGCTCTTCTGGCGCTCTTCTGCTTTTAGAAATAACTAATCTTGTTAGCAAAGTATACATATTACTAACATTACACTTCTCTATATATAGAGCCTGATTTCATCATAAAAGTTTAACTTTATGACCCAAAATTTGGTCAACAAATTGAGAATCGGGCCCTGTTTAAAGAGTACATTTACACAAGAGGACAGGTATCACAGCAAGAGTTGAAGCAAACAAAATAAAAAGATACAAAAGAAATGTGTCAATTGATAAGCTCGCCTTTGTCATGTATTCTCCACTTCCCATTATATATATTTTTATGCAATAAAGTATATTGAAATATTAAAATTGTTCCGAAATCATTGATATTTGAAATTCGTCGGGGCAGCAGTGTCTTTGCCATCCCATTTGAAAAAAAAACGCGTGAGTCACATGAAATTGCAATAGTTCAAGAATACATACAGAAATTCCTTACAATACATTTTTTGAAGAGTAATTTGTTTTCTTATTAAGATGCCCGGGATTCAGACCTCCCTGCCATGCCCGATTCTCTACATCGAGTGGGCCTCAGCTCGTGTGTAGTTACTCACGCTGTGACAAGCAGCAACACATAATTTCAACTCTTGCTGCGTTTCATAAACTCCTAGACCTAGTCCACTAGGGTTGTCACAAGTCGATGCGTGTGATCGTGGCGGGCAGGGGTGTGACACGTGCGCTCACGCGCAGGGAGGCGCGCGGCGGGGGCGCAGCAAGCGGCCTTCCTCTTCCTCCACGTCGGGCTCGCTGGGCGGGCGGGCCGCCCTGTCCGACCCCGACCTGCAGGGCCGACTGCAGACCAACCTGACAGGATACTGGGTTCGTATTGGATGTCACACCCCTGTGTTTGTGTTGAACACCACGCCCTATTTGTGGCAGCCATAGCCCTGTTGCCGTTGCGGCGTGTCATAAATATCGAGCATACAATGGTTTAGTACAATTGCACAAATCTAATTCATTTATACAGACTATTGTTTGTTTTCCCAAAATCAAAAATATCCTTTTGTAAAATGGCAGCGTTAATTTAATTTAAATAATTGATTTATTAAAGTATTACTGAATTATTTGTGTGTGAAGCGGGCTATGGCTCTGAAAGGTAGTTAGTGCTGACAGATATGCTATGTTAAGGATATCATTAGTATACCCTATACAACGTAAGGCTCCATACGATTGCATGACTAACGTTTTATATACCTGTTCAACCGTTCATCCAAAGTCCACGGCCCGCAATTTCCAACCTACCCACATCGCAATAAAGTTCTGAACCTATGAAAAAAACAGAAAAAAAATAATTGGGTATTTTGTGGACTTTGGACGAGCCGGCGGGCGGCAATGAATGTCTTGACTTGTCCCTAACGTTTGGCCCATCCCTCGATTAGATACGCATGCATAGGCGACGATATTTCTACGCGACTCTCTGAGACCAGTCGCCGCGTAGTATTTCTACGCGACTCTCTGAGACCAGTCGCCGCGTAGTATTTCTACGCGACTCTCTGAGACCAGTCGCCGCGTAGTATTTCTACGCGACTCTCTGAGACCAGTCGCCGCGTAGTATTTCTACGCGACTCTCTGAGACCAGTCGCCGTGTAGTATTTCTACGCGACTCTCTGAGACCAGTCGCCGCGTAGTATTTCTACGCGACTCTCTGAGACCAGTCGCCGCGTAGTATTTGATGTTTACTTGAATGGAGGCCCGCACACTATGCAACTCACTACTACTATTCTCTGAGACGCACGTTGCCTACGCGTATTTTAATGTGGGAAAGGCTAACTATCAATAATGCTTGCATCCATAACAAAATCTTACTTAACCCTCTTACTAATAACAAGTTGTGCAGGGTAATACAGGTGTTGTAGAGGGACAGAGGTATACGGCCGCGTAATAAAAAAGACACTACTTAAAATTAAAAACATTCTTGGCTATCCTTTTTTCCATAGAGAGGCATACTTTCCATTCATTGAGAATAAAGGATACAGCAGTACATGCTCTTATTTAGTATACCTACTAGAATAGCTTGTAGTTATAGCACATAGCAAATTAGCACAGTAGATGTCGTAGATTAAACATAGTTTTTAGCAAATTATGAGTATGATTTAATGATATGTGTTAATTCCAAAGCAGGTGCGACAACGAAGATTAGCAAGAATAACAGGTGCGTTTACATTTATTTTAAGAGTATGTAAATTTATTTAATATCATCTCAAATCAGAATCGTGAGTGTTCGCAAAAATATAAGGTCGTATACCATAACAAGTAAACATCCATTAATTACTTAGGTAGGGTAATTAATGTATTTGCTTTATGCATTGGCCAGTGTTTTTATATATAAATACAATTTTGTAGGTACATACAATTAGAGTTAAAGGACACCAAATTATTCTAAATATTAAAAAGTCGTCCTAAGATGTTGCGTCTCGTAGCGCGCGTTACAGCACTGCTACGCACGTAGCACCTGCTACGACGCTCGACATTCTAAAACTACCGCCACGTGAGTGTTTTCTGTTTTATGGCGTCTAATCATATTTTAGGGTTCCGTTAGAGAAACAAGGAACCCTTATAGTTTCGTCAAGTCTGTATGTCTGAATGTCGTGTGTCTGTCTGTCTGTCCGTCCGTATTACTTGTTTATTTGCAACTTTATTCCAAAACTATTAGGACTACACAGTTGAAACTTGGTATGTAGATGTATTTTGTAAGCCGCTTACAATTTTTATGCAAACATTTAAAAAATAAAATATTAAGGATGGACATAATGGAACAGACACCAAAATTTTTTTTTTCGTCATACCCTTATGTGTGGGTTGTTTATAGATAGGTCTTTAAAAATGATATTGAGGTTTCTAGAACCATTTTTCCTCAAAGTCAATCGTTAAAGAGACAGATCCTTCCAAAGTGGAAAAAATTGTGTAAGAGAGTGATAAAATATAAAAAATATGCTGTGTATCTCAATACAAACTAACGAAAATTGGTTTGAACACAATATAATAAGTAGTTTTTAAGATATAAAACATTTATTAAAAACCGCGAAGATAATAAAAACAAAGTTGCAACACAAACATCCAGTCATATAATTACTTGCTACTACGGAACCCTTCATGGGTGAGTCCAACTCGCATTTGGCCATTTTTTACTTAGCACATTCGTTTCCTCCTACGTATGTGTGCTGCGGTCGTGTGTGTGAGCGCGGGCGCAAACGTCGGCCGGTTGGAAATAATAAAAATGTCGCTGGCAGTCAGGTACGATGGAATCTAATAGCCAAAAGATTTTTATGTTCTTTCGCGGTACAATATTGTGTTACACGGGAACGCCGTTTTTTACAAACTCTTTGTCAGAGCAAATTAAGTGTTTGGAGTTTTAGGGGATCCAATATGGCGAGCGTGTTTTACGGATATTGTCTAATTAGAGATGACTTTCGGCGGATTATTTGTGGTGCCCATTCTGTGCAGATCATGACCAAATAAAAGGGAAATCAGTAAAAAGTATATTTAAATAAAAATAAATATGATTACTACCTCCAAATCCCCCAATAATAACATTTATAATTATAATTATTAATTATTAATAAAAAAAAAATATTAAAAAAATAAGATACTTAATAAAATTATTGGAGAATTTTTTTGTCAGGTTATTAAAATAAAGTAATTTAGTTACTACGTTTTGGTTCTCCTGGATATAATTCATCGTTTTTGGAAACCGGATTTGTTCAATCGCACTACAATAAAATATTGGCATCTCAGTACCTACTTATTATTAAAATTCTTGTCATTGATTATATAAGCAGCATTTGACTCGTTAGGATTACTAGGATCCAAAATCATTAAAGACTCTTAGATCTTTTAAGTCTTTGCGGTAGGTACCTAATTAGAATAGCTTACAATATACAGCTCATCAAGTATAAACTAAACATTTAATCACGGATTAATCATCAGGAGTTAATAATTTTAATGTTAAGAAATTAAATAAATTATCTTATGAGGTTTAATTGGTTGACCACACACGCCGTAGGTATCGGTACAAGAATACTCTTACAATACGGACATTCCTTTTTTAAACGTTTTTTTACTATGTTTGGTGCGCCTGCGTACTTACGAGTACGACGGAATGTTATCTTGGATCTCTTGAATTTAATTTATTGTTCTCTGAATTAAGATCATTTAAAATAATTTCAAATTAACTTTACGAATAATCCAATATAGATATTAGTAGTGATGGTAGTTAGAGCAAGAATGTGTTAGATACTAAACACATGTAAGCATCTTAACAGACATTGTACCTGTCTAATAAAATCTTTGCAACCTTACTAAGTTTTATAGTTACATTTTACGATACCGTAAATAAATAGCACATAAAAACTCGAGTATGAGAAATAAAACGCTAATATTACACTTATAATTGTTACGTTTACAGCCCGGGCTCTTCACAGCACCTAGGACATAAAATTCCCGAACCATTCCCGATCGAAAGATAAACAGAACCGACATCAAAACAGAATAACAGTGTACTTTATATTGGTTATTATACTCCAATAAACAGTTGGACCGTAACAGTTTAGTGTCGAGAGACGATCGCCCGCCGCCCGCAAGAAACTATCCGATGAAATGATAAAGGCAGGGAAATAGGGGTCACTTTATTTATTTGCAGTTATCTTGACTTTGTCCGGTGATCTTCTTTAGCTCTCCTTCAGTGTCTTTATTCAGTAGTTTGATACTGTTCTTGTCAATGTTATGTAAATGTTGTCTATGGGTCTATGCCTGAAATAAACAAATTGAATTGAATTGATACCATTTGCGACGTGGATTTTGAATTTTAATTTGGAAATAACAACTCACAACATTTAGGTACGATTTAGTTCTTCAAATCCAACAGAACAGTCGCGATCGCAATCAAAATATTCGAAGCGGATTGATGGCAGAGATAGAGAATCGAGCTACTTAGTGCGACTAGCTAGAAAGCGGAATAGACTTTATTCGATTTAACTTTGACAGCTCCATACAAATTAGTGGGGCCAGAAGCAATGTATGTGCCTGTGTGTAAATGTTTAAATATTGAAAGGGCGATCCAAATTCGCATTAGGCGGTTCAGTAAATCAGTAAAGCAGTGTCACGAGAGTTCACGAGACCATATACATGCGTAGATATCGTATGCCTTCTAATTTATTCAAAACTAATGTGGACGCATTAATACCTCCATGTTTAAAAGTAACCAAATAAAATGTGTTTAGTGTGCTCACGGAATGAGATCGACCTATCGGCCACCGTTTAAGTATGGAGAGGAATATTTAATTACCGATGTAGATGTTAGAGATCCGTAGGTTAATCTAAATTTTAAGAAACCCAACACAAACATGTGGTTGATCTATGTTCTGTGAGGAGTAGTATATGTTATGTTCTACGAGTAGTTTCAATTTTGTTTAAATTTTTAGATCGGGTGTTTGGAAATGCAGTTTGATTATTGTATTTTTAGTAACTTGTAAAACAAATTTAACAAGAAAGCTTAATAACCGGCCAAGTGCGAGTCGGACTCGCGCACGAAGGGTTCCGTACCATTATCTTTAAAAAAACGCAAAAAAAATTACGTTAGTTGTATGGGAGCCCCCCTTAATATTAAATTTATTTTGTTTTTTTATTATTTTTTGTTATAGCGGCAACAGAAATACATAATCTGTGAAAATTTCAACTGTCTAGCTACCACGGTTCATGAGATACAGCCTGGTGACAGGCAGATAGACAGACAGCGAAGTCTCAGTAATAGGGTCCCGTTTGGCACCCTTCGGGTACGGAACCCTAAAAAACGTGAATACTTACTTATATGAAACGTAAAACATATTACCAACTACAAACAAAAACTTTTTTGCTTGCTTGTTTTGCTAACTTGCTTCAAAGTTGTAGTCAAATTCCGTAAGTTTATTTTTTATTTTGTTAACTTAAAAGAATTTAATGTTTTTAATAACAATTTAGATATTTAGTTACTCTTGCTCTTTACTTTTATACATTGATGTTGTATTTGGCTCGCTCTCATAAGATCGCATCGTATTTGACAGAGCGATCGAAATATATGCCTTAATATTTAATTAATCGAACAAGCCAAATGCATAAAACATTCATAGTAAAACAGAAAACTCGTTAACAACACCAATAAAAAAGTGTAAGGAGAAAGCAGTAAATATGCCATAAATGGGGCAACTATACTAAGTATTTATGATTGGGGAAACATCCAAAAACTCTATAAGGTAAGTACTAAAGGTGGGGACAGTAGTCGTTTTTAAGTCCTCTTTTTATTAGCTGGCTGTAAAAAGTTGCAATGTGACGTCCCTTTTAGGGTTGCGTACCCGAAGAGTGTCAAACTGGACCCTATTACTAGGCCTCCTGTGTCCGTCGGCAGGCTCTATCTTAACCCAACTCAGTGTAAGTAATACGCAATTACGCTTTCTTATTTTATCATTTCTAACTGATTAAATAATTTATCATGAACAGCGATGCAAAGATCCCTTAAAACTAAAATGTTAAACACTTGCGGCTAATACTAAACAAATATTTCCTATGCAGCATCAATCCGGGGTCAAGCGATGACCATTTTGTCTAAAACCACAAAAATTTATACATTGGTTATCCGATTGCTCATTAAAACCCGTTTTTTCCGTACGATAATGTCTAATTTATGTTCCAGTACAGCTCTTTCGTCATTGCTTAGAAAAAAAACATGTTTCTACCACATATGTAGTGGTTTAATAAGAAGAGGCAGGCGGTCGTCATCTCGTTATTTCTGTTTTATTGTCTGAATACGTAATGAAATGGCCGCGACACCGACACTGCTGTCGCAATTTGCCGAACTTTACTCTGTTGTTGCGGTAAACTTCGTCAAATAATACGGAATTCGTTAATAGAATAGACACATGATTGATTTAGATATGAGTATAACTTTCTTAACTTCTCCTAAATAGTTACATAAGCTGTAGGTAATAAGTATTGATTACTGGTAGAATGACTAACAACCTAATTATGCTGCATAATTATCTTGCGTAAAACGTGCATATATGTTTACGTAGTGAAATTGTTTCCCTAATTTTTGTGAGGGTCGTTGTCTAGAAATTAGACAAATACGAATTTTGAGAATTATTCCTGATATATACCAGCAGATAACTACAGGTACACAGGTGTGTATGTCACACAACCCTTCGATCATAAACATTATGTGTGTTTATAAAAATTAACATATCCGTGAGTGGAGCATGTAACATACGAGTATACCGTCTTTTGCGTCGCTTAGGTACAATTTCAAGACCATCTTAATGTGTCACATCTGAAAGTTTACATCTTCTATCCAACATTAGAATTGAATTTGATAAGCAGATATTCGTGTCGTATGGCTGTTTATTCGGTTTCCATATCTTTATTAGTCAAGTTACCCAGATTTTGTATTTAATTGCGCGTGGGTATAAAGCCTATCGGTAGTTTCACTCACGTGTTAATGTTTTCCACATACCATCGAAGATTTGATTTAAATTTTTAACTGTTAAAGAAATAAATGTGAGTATTGCGATCGATATGTTTGAATATTATTAACAGCCCAACTATTAATGATTGAAGAAAGCAGAACATTGAAAATTTCGAACTAAGTATGTTGATTTGCCTTTTTAGGAACAGCTAAGTAATATTAATTCAACTAAGTAGTTTGACTTTATTAAATGAGTGGGAGTGTATTGGTGACATATCTGCTTGAAGCCTCTAGCCACAAAACTAACAATCTTTACAACAAAGCTAAAACAACCTCTCACTTTGCACATTTTTACAAATCACAAACGTAAAACGAGGACAATCGCTTTTAAAACGCAATCTTCGCGATAATCGAAACATTTTAATATGTTCGTTCATCATGCATAATATTAGTCGCTGAGATCCATAAACCACTTGGCGTTGACGTCGCGAATGTCTGATGTCCTCGTAATGAGTGAATGGGCTCTATATTTTAATATTGCCAATTTACACGGTGCGATAACTATTAACCCGTGGTAGATTACTATAATCGTACTACAACTGTAAATGCACAAAGGCCCCACTCAAGTGGGCTAGGTGCAGACACATAAAGGATCGCGCACATAAGGACGGCCCGCAGCGTGCCGGGTCGCAGCGCACTATCGCACACTGTGTCGCGTCGGGGCGCAACGGGCCGCATGATTTTGTATGCGGCGGCGATGCGGCCCGCCCCGCCCGCCCCGGCACGCTGCGGCCCGTCCTAATGTGCGCGATCCTTAAATGTAGTATGATGAAGTAAGATGAACGAGACAACTGTAAAATTCTGATAGAAAAGTTTGATGAGATTACCTCCCTAGACAACGTACACCAAAGTAAACTTTGGCAAACTATTGTGCTATTACCCTCTTGTTTCTAAAATATTTTTTTTTTTATCCTTATGCCCCTTGCCAATACGAATATCGAACTGTATCAGATTTACCAACGCAGTGAATAAGATGTTCATTATGGCCCTACTAACATGACTATATGGTATAGGGCCTTGCTTGTGGCTGGAAGGTGTCGTCAGTGAAAATGGGCATTACGTGATTTAACGTGATAGATGGTTTCTCACGGACATCGGCACCCATTGAAGTGTTAGGATAAATTACAACTAAGACACTGATTAATTTATTTTTATGGTTTTAGAACGACATGTTAAATGGTCTTGAATCTTCAACAATCAATTGGAAAGTTCTCTTGAGCGAACTTGACAATTCATACGCCATAAATAACCGCTTACATCGTCGTGGATGTGTTTTAGTAAAAAGTTTAATTTGTCTGCATAGATCTTTAGTTAGGTACCTCTCCAAATCTAAACTTGAATTTAAAATTTTAGTAGTCTTGTCATAAACCGATCTCTCTACCCACGACAGCCGCCTGTGTAGCTTGCGCCTGCGTGTGCTTGTAATATCATATTTAGAGTGTGGATGTTAATCTATTCTGGTGATCTAGGGTTGCCAAAAAATATATATTATTTTTGTGTCTTTTGTCCATTTTATGCCTCGGTATTGGCTAAAACATTGGCTGTTATCTCGTCTGATTTAGACTGTCTGAAATCTAGGCTTTTGTCACCCAAACATCTTCCATGGATGAATATGTTGATTTATTATAATACGACTATGTACCAAAGGCCTTGATGGTCTGCAATGCCGAATGATAGTGCCACTGTAAATATTAATACTACTTAGTTGGAATTAAAATATCATCGCATATTAAGGAGAGAGAGGTAGGTTGTTGACCTTAATCGAGTTCTTTTGGGATTAAGAAGGTGTTATGTTTTAAAGAGGATACGCTGAGGTGCTAATTTTGCTGTATTTATTTATTGGATGCAGTTTGATATGAGCCGCGAAATATAGTGCTACAAATTTCTTAATTTTCGAAGTTTTTCAATGCTAGGCAAACGTTACCGTACTGAACTAACTCATTTTAAATTTCACATTTAAACATACTTTATTCAATTAATAGTAAAAAATCAGAATAAATTTCTCCACTGAACAATATAAAAAACTCATATTGACCTTAATTAAACAGTCATTCTGGTTGGTCCGAATTTTGTAAAATAAGTCGCCAATGTATCTTTTTTTTACAAACAAACAGATGGACCGGTATCGCCAAATGTGCAGCACATGCATGCAGTGCATTCTGCGTATTTCGGAATTTGTTCATTGCTGTTTGCAATATGGATTAGGAGTCCGCGGAGATTCGGAGTACGCACGTTTAAAAGATTACAATTGTCTGTTTAGATCAAAGTTGTGTACAATATGAAATTGAGTATTGAAACGCTGGCTAAAAGTAGGTACAGATTGATAGATGAAATTAAATGAAAATTAAATTCAATGAATTTTATTTGCAAGAAAACAGTAAATTAGAGGATCTTAACATTAAAATATGTTCAGTGTGAAGCTATCTATGCATTTTACTATTTTGCGACATTTTCCTCATAAAGTATACGAACAACACAAATAAGCTGCAACTAAATAAATGATAAATTATGTGGATTATTTAAAGGACAGAATTTCGTATTGTTTTACAAATGTTTTGTAAATACATGGCATTTAGTGATTTTTTTCTACGGAACCTTCCTAACAAACAATTCGCGCCATACAAGGAAGGAAGCGGGCTCGTCTACTAGACGTAAGTGCCATTTGCCGTTTTTGCCCAAAAGGCCATAAGGTCTACTTTTTTCTCAAATTTTCGGAAGTGTACGGAGCCGACATATGGCGGTGTCATGTTTCTACTTTGACGATCTTTTTTGACCCCCGCCCTTCATATCTAATGTGCATAAAATGTGCTACCCACAGTCACACTCTCATGTTAAGAAAGTTGTGGTCCATAGTCCATACTGAACATAGCATAACCCTTCCTACTTGAAAATTCAAATTCAAAGGCATTTATTTGCAAATATAGGTAGGTCATGGTGTTATGTAACATAAAGAAGCTTAACTACATCTTATCCTCTAAGGATGTGCAAATTATTGAATAGAATAGGATGTATGTACTTCATAAATCAAAAACACTGTCACATAATTTTCTATAATACACAATCAACATCAGCCTCCTCCCTTATGTAGACGCAGCTCAACACTCCTGAGCAAACCGCGTCCATATTACTATAAAAGTAAACAAAGGATTCATACTATACCCTATTCTTCCAGTTTTTACAATCCAAACTTCACAGATAACATGCGTCTCGTCTAATCTCTGTAGATCTAACGCCGGTTGCAAAAAACGTCATCTGTTGCGTCGAATCAGAATTCAAACTGACGTTGGTGCACTTTTTGTTTTAAGCCTCGGTGCGTGCGCGCAATATTAAATTACATCTCTAGAACCACGAATTGTGGCACACATGCTACGTTGTATGCAATGTTGCGTTGTGTCCACACTTCAGTATAAATCAATGTAACAATACGAACATTCGTCTAGAGTGCATTCTGAAAGGGTTGATATGAAATCACAAACACATCAAGATGCAAAAGTCATTAAATCTCATCCTTTTCATCACCACCTAGGAAGGTGTTACTCACTTCAGTGGACATCAAAATACATAATCACAAGAGCACAAAACGAAAGCTCGTCGAATGCTGTCAAGCGCATGTTCAAGTCATCCCAATGTGTGGCCGCAACTAGCGCGTATGTTTTTTTTTTCCCTAAGTATTTTTCAACACTTACGGAGTCACAGGTAGATAGATTTTTTGTTATATTTACGGATACGGCGCAGGGTCGTTATGACACCAGCTCTATTATTTCACATCCCCATACGATTTATACTTACAATGCAGGTAGAAATTAATATGGAAGTGATATTTTGTATACAGGGCTTATTTTTTTCTGCTTTGAGTTGCATTTCATATAGAACTTTTATATGAATAGTTATAGTGACATTCTTTCTCAATAATGTTGGCAAAGGCTTTGTTAGATACAGATTTCAAAAACATGTTGTAACTAAATCCAAATCATATCTCTACACTGATATGAACACAAAGGAAATACTAAAACTGCCAGACTCAGTTCATGCAGCATCATAAAATGTGTATAAAAACTCGTAAAACATGTAAATCTACAGTTACACAACTTTACCAAAGACATAACTTCGCTGTGCGTTAAACCATACTGTAGAGGTAGTTTTGACAATATGATTAATCTTTTTTATGTAGTTACAAGAAATTAATAAACATTTCATAGTGAAAGTTGCTCAGAATGTAGTCCCTAACAAAGTAGTTTCTCATTTTGCGTTAATTCATTTACACCTTGTATTTAACCTATGGTTTTCAGCATGGTCCTATAGAGTTAATACACTTTATTTTGCTTTTACCGTATCGCCGAGCAATTATCATGTGTTCGTTACAAAATTACATACATTCGGTAATTTAATTGGTATTTTTTATACGATACACAGCAATTACTTCAGAGCTGTACTGCTTAATTTTGTTAGCACCATGTGAAAACAATTAGCTTTTTTGCCCATTCTATAGCTATAGGGTAGGTACTAATTTTATTATTTTGCAGTCAATAAAAAAGGTAATTACGAGGTTTTCAATTGAACTTTGTGTTATATTGTGGCGAATATACATACCTATACGAATTGGGTAGGTATGCAAATGTGATTAATGTTTTTTCAAAGTATTTATTATATCATGATCATTTCCTGGAATTAGTAGTCTGCAAACGTAAAGTTTTGTTACAATATTGGTATAAAACGATTGCAATGGAAGTAAAAAATGTCTACGGAAGATAAATTGCTTACTTTTTCAGACCGTATATTTGAATTTGAACAAAACACGCCATGAGTAAACCTTTTAGAGCGTTATCGATTAAATTTCGACATACGCTGCTGCTCGTATAGCTTAAAAACGGTTTTGTTTTTTTCTTCGATCAGTCAAAGATCCAGCCAGTACGTGATATCTTAGGGGTGACTAGAAAAAAAGTTAAAAGCATTGCTCGCAATACCGGGCGAGGTACCTGACTCGTCGACCAAAAAAATATGATTAATGAAGGTCTAAATTAAATAATTTTTACGTCCAGCAGGTACCCGCGGGATAAGATGGCGATTTTTTAAGCATTGTTGTCGCGTCCTCACATTGTGCAACTTATACAATTTTGGAAAAGTTATTTTATAATATCTGCACGGCTTAAAAATGTCTAAGAAATATCGCATGATTTGTCTCTGATATGCATCATGTATTTGGTATCTAACAATATCATGAAGTAGGTGAAAATCAAACAGATATTCAATATCTACGAAATTTTGCGTGACTTGAAGGTTTTCTCTCGATGTTTTCCATCACACGTTACAAGTTGTATAAATAAATGAATTAGAATTATCATCTCACCAAAAATGCTGTAGTTTATGTAAATGCATTAAAGCACGTTCATATTAATTAAGAGAAGTTTTATTACACCTAAATATACAAATAATCACGAGATTAGTAAAGTTTGTCGTAAACATCGATATATAGTATACAAGTCTGTGGTCGTAAATATTGAAATTTACCATTTGCTGACCCGCATCACCTTCGTTATAGGTACTTAAACTACAAGAGAAATAGCTCTTCCTATATCTTTAGAAATGCGAATATTTCATAATTTCATAATTTCTTTATTGCACACAAAAAGTTACATAGGACAGTAAAAAACATAGAAAACGTGTACAAAGGCGTACAAAGGCGAGCTTATCTCTAATAAGAGATCTCTTCCAGCAAACCAAATAGGGATGAGACAGGTGGATTGCTGAGCAGGAGTATATCTTATTTACCGTACAAAAAGTGGCGTGATTGTATCACAAGTATTCACAACTGTGTTAACTAACACGATTCATATTAATGTATTCCGAGAACTGTCACATAAAAAACAAAATAAATCGATTATAAAATTGTCAATTGCGGTTTACGGGAAAATGATAAAACAAATTGAATTAATGTAACGACTGGTATGGAGATTTAGGTGTGTTTTAGGTGCGTGTGCGCATTAGCATAGACTTTCTACGCATTTGCGTAATACTTCGTCCGCGAGGCAAGTGTAAATGTCCGTTTTGTTTTGACTCATCTCTGTCTCTGTACCACATCGCCTTTCAATTCTCTGTCACACACATCCAACTATCTTTTCTGTTTGATGTTGTCTCCAACAAGGATGCCTAAGTTCCTTAAAACGTAGATAAACTTCCATACGGGAAAAACATATGGCGCTATACATACGCGGCTTTGTAGTTTGTACCTGGACGCAGAACACTATTAGCAATCAATTCAGCTTAACACCGACTTCAAAAAAGGAGAGATTCTCAATTCTACACGGTATACCGCGGTATGTAATTTTATCAGAAGCGCAAAATATTCACACATGTTACTCTAGGTTCTTTTAGGGCTTCCAAACGAGTTTACAAAATTTCATGGGTGTATGTATGTTGGTATGTATGTAGGTATGTATATGTATAATGTCTACTTATAATGAATAAGATACGTACAGTTTCTGATTCCCAAGGCATGGCACCTGCCTTAAAAAAACATTGACACCAAATTAGTTTTGTGCCTTTAAGTATTTCAATTTCGTTATTTCTTACTTTTCGGTTCATTTGAAGTCGTTTTTTTTTTGTTATTTTTTATCTTCTAGATTTAAATAAAAGGGGTTAGGGAAAGGGCTATTGGCTATAGTACAAAGGTTTCGAATTATCGATATATGTCTGTGTACGGCTTTTGCGTTGGAGTACAAAAGGCAATGACTTCGGGGGTGGGACATGACATGACGCAGTCGCATTGCTTGCTGTGCATTCTAGCTTGAAACCTTATTTAAACTGTATTTTCGTTTATAGGTATAACAAAAAATACTCAACTGTACGGTCTGTCTCAAGTTGACTTTACAAACTCTATGTGACATTTACACCTGTAATTTTACAAATTTCTCAAAAATTGTGACCATTAAATGAGAAAGCGGCGCTGGGACTGTACGTGTGCGTGTACACTCCTATTTTAAACACAAAAAGTAATTTGTATTTGCTAAGCCGGAAAGAACCTAACTTTACCCAAACAATCAATATCTCTAATTCTCTACTTAAAAGTCGAATGCGCCAGTGGCAATCAGAATGCATCAAGGGTGGTGTTGGTGTATGATAAGACGAGGCAAGCGGGGTTGTCGCCATCGATTCGCGTCGCTCGCGACTATAAATCACAATTATTTATGCCATATGTATTTTTTATTGACCCAGGCTTTGTGCAAGTGTTGTACCCAGACCGTGAGAAGCCTCGGGACAACTCTTGGCCAGTGCGTTGGGTGACTTACGGACTTTAAAGACTTTTTGCAAGCTGGTTTGCGAAATTGTACGTTAGCTATGCATGTATTGCTTAATATTTAAATTAAATCAATTCTATAAATAAAGCATTATCATTATCCAATATTTTCTTCGGAATCTATCTACCTATGATAAAAACTACCAAATTCACACAATATTGTCATTCTCGTGCGCATTGTCGGGGTCATAGACTAGTTGTTCCGCGAGGGTTTGTTTGTTTAGGACGGCTCGCTAATACCTACCCTATACTATATCTATTTACCACAATTATGTCGTATTGTGTCATAGTGTTGTGTCAGTGTGGGTGTTACGGGATATCAGAAACTTGGGGGACAAAGTAGCAAGCAAATGCCAGATTTGTTATTCGATTTTATTATTATGGCATTCAATCCGAGAGGTGAGAAACTGGTAGGTACCTTCAAGTATACTCAACGTCAGGTAGGCAGAAGTATACCTTAATATACTATATTTAGTGCAGTTATGATGCGTTTAACATTTAACAGTTCCACTTCCAGCCAGAAAGAGACTGTAAAGAGTCTAAAACTAATATGGCCTGCACAGTTCAATCACCCGTTTCAGTCTGCAAATTACTAAATAATAACTGAAATTCAAACTAGTTCGCTATTCGTCTCTGCTATACTGTATCCTCGTCTAATTGTACAAAGACATACAATGACCCCAGATCGATCTGCGTCGAAGCCACTGCCCTCTTTGACTCTCAAATCTGCGACACAACGGTCTTGGAATTATTTGAAATTACAATTGAATTGGTCGCCTATGAATTACGCTTTATAGTAGGCACCAACAACATAGGCAAGCATTTCAAATGAGATCTACTGCGAGAGGACGAGCGTAAACAACGTTAACCGTGGTGACAGGTTTTTGACTTGCAAAATGTATGTTGATAAATATATTTTTTATGCTGCGTAGATATAGAAGCGAAATTTGGTACGGCCAAGACTCTAGATCGAAAGAAGTAATCATTATTTACCTGCATTTTATACATAGCGTCACGCCTTTTTTTTCCTTTTCCATTTGTATTGTATTTGTGTGTAATATTCTTACAGTGAATAAATTGATTTTATCTATCTATCTTTTCCCATACGGGGTGCATTTTATACAGCACAAAAAAAACAGTTCTTGAATAGAAGAGACAAGTTTTGCTTCTTCTGCTGTTATCCCCAATCCCACGAACTCCACGTTCCACATACCCTTTAATGGCATAAGGCTCAACAGTCGATCGATTGAAATATCTCGTTCGTTCTCATTGTAAGACCAGATTGGCTTACAGGCATAACTGCACCGAAATCGCTTTCATTAGGACCCACTGAACTATAGAAAATCTTGTATAATCCTATTTTATTATCTTGTTTCATACGTGTATTACTTACCGAGAGGTAACAAAAAACCTGCAATTGTTATCCTGTTACTAAACATCTACCAGACCTATATTTTCACGGCGGTTAAACTTAGAAAATACAATCATACGTAAAAAAAAGGTCTTGATACTTTTTGCATTTCTATTGTACAACGAACTAAAATGTTAAGAATCTTATTTTGCAACTCCTTTAGCGATTAAGCATTGTGCAATGAATAAAATAAATCTCCATGGCGTAATGCGAATGCGTGAATCGATATAATACATAGAATTATGATGTACTTACTGTTTGAGTCTTTTTGGTTGCAAATATCACAGAAAGTAAGGCCACACTTTCTGTGATATTTGCAACCGTCATTCGTCATCATCATTATCATCATCTCGTCCTAACACTCCCCTCTGCAGGGGTATAGAGCTCCATAGAGATCTTGGTACTATATATGTCGGCGGCAGATCGTAGAATTGGGCACATCATAATGTGCCCAAACGTGAAATATCATGAAACGATAAAATCTCTTAAGGCAAACACTGCGGTAGCTTAGGTGAAGACTAAAGGGGGCGAGCGCAGCGAAGCCCCCGAATAGTCTTCGTGTTCGTTTAACATGTATTACACAAAAAACATTACTTAGTGCTAAATAAAAATGCTTTTAAAAGACATAATTTCATTAAAACCCGCCACATCATGATGTGCCCAGTAATTGCTTGGGCATATCATGAAATGGCGGGGCACATGACGGCACATCATGATGTGCCCGATTCTAAGATCGGCCGCCGACACATACAAGGTATCCCAAAAGTGACACGTCACGGCGACAGAATGAGTTGATCCTAATCTATGTGTCACTGGTGTCTATGAAAAGGTAGAAGATACTCTCGAGTAAAAGTTACATCTAAGGCAGGCCAACCTTCGGTGTCACTGTGACGTGTCCCTTTTGGGACACCCATATAGCAACTAAATTACATGATATCCTAGATAAATACTATGTTGGAACTAGCTATAGCCTACCACTTGTCAAACGGCTAAACACTAGCCCAAATCTTGGTCCTACATATGCACTCATAGATTAGCACAGGGGCTATATCTGCACGGATCTTAGATCAAAGGAGGCTGCCAGGCAGGAGCAATCTCTTTGAGACCATCCACTGTGCTTTTGTGTGCATTCCCTGCATATGAACAGTGAACCCAAGTATGAATCTGTTCAATTCAATGGAGTATGTAAAATGTAGAGTCTTTGATCGTGAGCTCTATTTGAAGCTTTATTGTTATCGCAGGAAATCTTTCAGTCTATTTTACAAATCTTATTCTACAAAGTTCTTAGTGCCGTTCTCTCATTCCTCAGATAGCGTTAATCTGTCTGTTTATCTGGGGCTTTTGTCATTTCACGCACGTACAAAAAGTGTCAAAAAAAGTTATCTGACTGTTTATCCGTCTCTTGAGAGACCCGGTCTTAAGAAGCTCCAAGCTATGCGTAAACATGTGTCATTTGTCATGGATTACTCATGAAAGTCTGCAATATTTATGTATATTTTTTTATGTACGCATTCGTATTTCACTTGAATGTGTGAGTCCTAAACCTTGCACTAGATGTTCGATAACCACGAATTATTTAAAACATTTTACTCCGAATTGTAACCCGATAAACTCAAAAGAAGCAAGCTAAAATACCCCTGACCTTATTCAAAACTATACCGTGATATCAATGCAAAAGAGGTGTTTTTGAAGAGTGTTACTGAACACAATGGACTTTTGGCTTTTGATGGTATACTTTTAAAAGAAGGAGGAAAACGGCTGAAGATCAAGGTTAGGGTACAATGAATGAAGCGCCTGAATGATATATATACATGCATGCAACCTGCTTGCTCGTGGAACTCACACGGCCTGGCTACTGGCCGAATGACTCATTCATTTATTACTTTATTTTTATCGAAAATAATGGTGGTTGCGCGTGAGGGAGTGAAATCAATCTCATTAATTTTCTCCGAGAACCTCTGTAGTTAGTCACCGGATTTTTGGCAAAACGGTTAGTCAGCTCTATTCTATCCTTTTCATACATCATATTTTAAAGGATTATCAAATAAAAGGTCTATAAAGTAACCTCCCATTTGAACCCACTATGCATGATTTCACCAAAAAAATAAATTCAAACTATCATCAGTCGGTTTCTTTGCCCCTTTCAATCACGATTGCCTCTAATCATGAGCGATTTACGTTTACACAAACACACAGCACCATATGTAAATCGAAGTCCTTCCTAGAATCGGCCATCATTGCTCGCTCCCTAATTATTTTTAATTACCGCACATGAGGCTCAGACACGAAGCATGTGGCCTTCAACAGTTTTACTTTTTTTGGACACTGAATCACAGAGATTACCCACGATGTGCCTAAATGACTCAGATCACTTGCCTTCATGCCGATGCAATAATATTTTTTACCTGTTTATAGAGACTTCTAAGAACAAGCGGGTACCTACTCGTAAATCAGTGTTGGCGCCCTGTTATTTTCGAGTTCGCATAAATTGTGGGCTAGAGGGCAGTAATTGCGTCCGACTATTTGAGGGTCTGCGTACGCGCGCGGCGGGTGGCACGTCTGATTCGAGCATGTCGATTGTTGCTGGTGAACGAACATTTGTTTTGAAGTCTCAGTGAGGATTATGTTTCTCGAATTTAATAAAAAAATATGTGTGGATTGTAATTATTAAGGATTGGGTTTCCTAATAATGATGACTGACTCTACATTTAAGACAGTGCGTTTGTGTTAGCACTTCATCAGTCTTCTTTCGTTTTGAACCTATGTACTTTTTGTTCGTTGTTTAAATTAAAAGCGCTTATTACATTACGCTGTCGGCAGGGCACGATTTGTATAGACGTCTCACTCTGATGGAACGACTAGAAAGAGACAGTGGGTCAGACAGGGCCCTGCCGACATCGTAGTCTAATAGGCCCAAAAGTTACAACGATATTTAATAAATTTTTACGTCTGGAATCGACAATAACTGACTATTGCAAATCTGTGTTTATTGCATTAGGAAGAAACGCTACTAAAATATCAACTCCACAAGTACCTATATTTAAAAAATAGTTATGTTCATGTTATTCTTACTCACCCAAACCTCATTACAAAACTGCAGCCATTTTAATTGCATTTTGAAGGGCGTCCCAAGAAAACAAAGTGAGATTTTACAATTTCCTATCCATATGTCATGTCACCCGCTGTCAGCATGGCTTCTGATTTTTTGTTCTACTTTTGCCATTTTTTGCCTCATTTTAGTTTTTTTTTTTTTATCAAAGGTACCGTGCGTGCACTCTCTTTCGGTCAATTTAAATGGACACACTAAAATTATTATGGTCTTTTAAAGATATGGTTTTGCTTTGTGTCAAGAATGGTTTTGTAGCTAATAGCATTTTTCTGATTAGATATTACCTATTGACTGACATTTATAAAGCTAAGCTAGGTATTTCATTAATAACTAATAAGAAATACTACTATGAAACTGAGAACTTGTCGGTAATTAATTAGACATACCTAGAACATAGAAAATATGGACAAATAAATGTTGAGTTTGGAACATACCTATATAAGAACGAATATAGCGACATAAAAAATCAAATAAGATTCCTACAAAGAATATCAATTTAATACAACACCAAAATTCAGAACACCACATTCCACTCGACTGGTTTCCATCCGCGTATAGTTTTCTTTCATACGCTACCGCACACTTGCGTAAAAGTCACCCTCACGCACACACGCGCTTCCCTGCGCTGCGCGCGCGCAGGTAACAAGCGATAATTGCCTTCGTATGTTCAATGTTCTCTACCTGTGCGCCGCGGGGTTAGAACGGGTGTGATTTGTTCACTCACGATCACGAAGAATTTAGAGAGGGTAAGTTCGTCTAAAAGTTTAATCATGATTCGTTTTTGTTGTGACCCAACGATTGAGGGATGGATGGCGTCACGCTTTTTTACATACTCGTTGGAATTTGCCGATCTGCCGGTAATTCAACCCATTTAATGGGAAGCCGTTTGTTAGCTGTGCTTCAGAGTTGACCTTTACAGAAGAATACACAGTGCACTCTGAAGCACGGAATATCAAAATATTTCTTTCCGTCACCCATCCAAATAAGCTCTTGTTGCTTAGGTGTATGTTGTGTGTGAATAGTGTGTAATCGGTGGATAATACCAAATAAATCACATATTTATTTCATAATCTTTTGATATTTTTTAGTTTGCACATTACCACATCCAAACGTCTTGACTCTCCTGTCGCGACTCTAATCGCATTGTCGAGTACCTGCACCCGCGTCGACCCTGTCCTGTAATTTTTAATTGACACAAAAACCTGCCGGTCCAACCTGATACGGAATTTATCTTATTACTCACTCACAAACACTTACATACATACCCCACTCGCACTTCGTATCACGACAAATACCCATGTGAGTATAGTGTAGGTGTCGCACCGACCTCGTTAAGGGGACATTGAACGATTTTTCAAGATTAAGGTTTAATACTCCAGACTCTTAATGTGCAGTAAAATGTTACGATGCCTTTAATATAAGACCACCTTTAGGATAACGAATCTTAATATCGCATAAGAATAATCTATTTGTAAAGTGACCCAGTAAACAAAAACAGGATTGGGGCAAAAAATAAGTAAATACCCATTTCAATTTGACGCTGATCTCAAAAGCTGAAGAGCTACAGGTAGAGGTAGACGCGCCCAGACAATGGCCGCTCGGTGTTCGAAATTCAAATCAAACTCAAAAAGGCGGTAATGAGCGCAATGCCGGGAGATAATGGCGTTCCATTGTCTATGTGGCCAGTACCGCTCCTGCATACCACGATGACAGTTAGCGCAAAAAACGTGCTACCTTTTTGCTCAATACATTTTGTGTTACGTAGGTATTGTTGTTTGTAAAAAGGTCTGAATTCTAGTTGGATTTTAGAAGCAATCTAAACTAGTGGCTCTGTGAGCTGTAGACCTCGCGAGTATGTCGGTGGGAAAGCTGAACTGCTAACACACATAAAAAAAATAACCCAAATAATTTTCTTTCAATAACACATACAAACTTATGAATGTACCTGGTTACGTACATGCAGTATGAAAGTAGCCGCACCAATAACTTTGTAAACTACATTTCGCGATCTTTAATACAACCTATTGACTTTTTACTAAAATTATATAGTCTGTTTCACTCTCATGGTCTTTGCGAATCCAACGACACCTCATTTGTTTATATCCATCGAGCCATTTGGGTTGTAGCGATTTTTTTACATTTTAAAACCCCATATCTCCGCCATTTTGAAAAAAATCTAAAAACTGGCTCGAGTAAAAAATTCTATTTATTTTTCCAACCTGCTCACAAAATTTCACGAGAATCGGTTCATAAATGCGACCTGTAGAGGAGAACAAACGTACATGGAGTTGGAGTATGAAAGTAGCCGCACCAATAACTTTGTAAACTACATTTTGCGATTTGAAATACAGGAGAGGAGAACAACCGGACAGACATACGAAAGAATTTTTGCCCAAACCTGAAACGGAGACGCTTCGCTCGCTCGGTCAAAAAATAACCCAAATAATTTTCTTTCAATAACACATACAAACTTATGAATGTACCTGGTTACGTACATGCAGTATGAAAGTAGCCGCACCAATAACTTTGTAAACTACATTTCGCGATCTTTAATACAACCTATTGACTTTTTACTAAAATTATATAGTCTGTTTCACTCTCATGGTCTTTACGAATCCAACGACACCTCATTTGTTAATATCCATCGAGCCGTTTGGGTTGTAGCGATTTTTTTACATTTTAAAACCCCATATCTCCGCCATTTTGAAAAAAATCTAAAAACTGGCTCGAGTAAAAAATTCTATTTATTTTTTCCAACCAGCTCACAAAATTTCACGAGAATCGGTTCATAAATGCGACCTGTAGAGGAGAACAACCGGACATACGAAAGCATTTTTGCCCAAACCTGAAACAGAGACGCTTCGCTCGCTCGGTCAATAAAGATGGGACTAGTTAGCCAAAAATATCAAAAGCTGATTTGGTTGCATGATTAATAAACACCAGTGTTTGTTATGGTATAGATAGGAATAGTGTAAGTAGGTAGGTAGGCGTGATATACCGTTATCACGTAAAATTATGTAGCTAATTAGATACTTTTCTCGGCGATTACTATAATTATTTGTATATTCAAACCATAAATGGTTTTAATACTATCTTTCATTAATCTGTTATCTTGTTCAGTTTCCGGCGTTATTTAGTTTATAAATTAATTAGAAAGTATCTGCCTTTAACAGAGATATTAACATACTGGTCCGTGCAATACTTAGAACAAGTAATTAATTTACGCTAGTAAGTATCTTAGTTTCTCGGTAAAATAAATATTCAGAACACCCTAGTAAAATTCTGAAAACTGGTTATGTACTCTGTCTTTTCAGTTCAGCACTTTAACTTATAATGAAACTCAAATTCTAATTAAAAATTAATTTATGTTAGATCACGTAATTTTTTGCCTCTTCTCTACGTTAGACCACTGTAGGAGAAGATAGGCAAAGAAACTATCTTTATTGTCATTGAAAACTTTTTCTGATTAAATTATTAAATTTTCTTTTTCTGATTAAATTACTAAAACGCAATTATTAATTTTTCTCCGTTTTTAATTTGTCTTGATGATAATCGTGTAACATTTATCTAAGGCGACATTTACACAATCCGTCACGTTGTGCTTGTTACAGTATGCTAATCTCGATCGTTAACCGAATATAGTTCGATGGTGCGTCTGCGCAAGTTTTATTATGTCGCCATTATAATTTATTAATCTACGCCACTTTTATTTCAATAATTACATCTATCTTTATGGTCATAAACGTGCCAACTATATGGATCTCATTTGAAAATATTCCACCGTACGGTACAACATAACAATTTATGATAGTTCGGAATCTTTAAATGCTAAAACTAAACTGTTTTGTAAATTAGAAAGTAGATTATTTGGTTCGTTCGTAATATAATAGTGAAACTCTATTGGTCTAATCATATAATCACATATTTAATATATTGGAGGGCTTAATAAAATAGAAAACGGATGGTAAAATAGGATGTAACTATCCCAGATAAATAGATTATTAGATATAGTCTTTTACTTGACCAATCAATTCACTTGAGTGAGGCTGCAAGCAGTAAAAACACGAAACATCCGCGAATGCCAAATAAGAAAGTGTAATAAAGCTTGATCTGTCTATTGATATTGGTAAGTATATTGACTTACCTAAGATAAGATTAAGCGAATGAATGACCGAAGATCTCATGCAATATTGCAATGTAGCTAGTCGACCGAAGTGACACGCCAAAGCCACCGAACCGTACGATCAGTCAAAGAAGCTTATCCTCTAACATTCTGGAGCTCACAGCCCGAAGCATTATCATTTAAAACTGCCCAAATTGTCGAAACGACCCTTCGCACTTCACCCAAAAAAACTTTAATTGCGTCATGTCTGGACTGGACCTTGTGCTCATGGTGTTAGGGGTGTTTCTGGTAGATTAGTTGAATGGTATTTTAAGGGTATGGATGGTCGTGCATGTGTGAAGGTTATGGTAGGTACGCGTTTTTTGTGCAAGTGCAACTGAGACAGACTGTGGGACGCACCGGCTAATGGGGATTATATTGATGGGATTGCTTTGGCCATTACATTTTTTGTGAATATATATAATACATTTACAATGCTAGTTTTTTACAAGACTTCTTTATTGAGATTGGACTTCAATTTAAAAGCTTGATCGCATTTTTTATTTATAAATTACCTGTTCATCGCAGTGTCATGGAATTTAAAGTAGCTAAATATGTTCAGACAATCTTACATTATATTGCAAATAAATATACATCAAGTAGCCGACAGAAAACTTACCCTGAGTGGCACGAAACTTTAAAATTTAAGCAAATGCATTTGTTACGTGTCAGTCAGGGATAAATCGTTAACTTTAATTTTCAATATTTAATTATACTATAATCTTACAGTGAATGGACCAATCCATTGTGACCAATCCAGACCTTTCCTGAGAAGTTATAGGTCATTTCTGTACCGGGCGGCCTCGGTGGCCGAATGTGGCCGAAGTTTAGCCGAAACCGATATAAACACATGCAGGTTTCCCGCTTCGGCCGCAATTCGTTGCCTTCACGATTGTTATTTTTCGGCTGTGCTTTGCTTAGTTAGAGTTGAAGAATTAGGATTTTTCAGACATGGACGGCAGATCAGGATATATCACGTCATTTTTTTTGTCAAGTTACGTAGTCTTTGCAACTTCAAGTTTGTAGACGCAGTTCTCAAACAAATAGACAAAGTCCGGCCAGAAGCACATGCGAAAACTGCTCCACATCCTACGATATTTATAACTAAGGAGTACATATGTTTTATGTTTTTCGTATTTCCCTTTTCTTTAATTCAACAGCAGCTTTTCTTCATCGTATCAGCCTACGTCAGACGACTGCTCATTTATCCCAACAGAGCTCGCCATTTATTTTGCTGAATTGGTACCTACTGTCAACTGCTTTCGCACTAGTTTGATATCCACAAACTTGAGAAACTAATCCTACTCTATACCTTGATAATTCTACCTTTAGTTTTAGAAGGCTATAAAGATTTAATGGGGTAAGTTTTACGAGTGACGGCGGCAGGGTCGCGGGAGTGGTGCAGGGGGTAGGCAGGGGGGAGGGTTACATACAAAAACATTCGGAGTAGTCGCTGTTACTTGTGTTTATTTCTAACAGACACTTCTTCGTAAAATTTTCGTTAGTTATTGTCGAATTTATGGAGCTGTGAAGCGGCCCGTCCAAAAGGAATCTTTAGAGACTTTTTTTACTTGATTTTATTTTATAACGAATGCTCCAATAGTGGTTATGATTAGGGTTTGTTGAATACTGTGGGTTGTAATATGCAATTAGTAACTTATGTTCATAGAAGCCGAAGAATATCACAAAGTTGTAAAGATTTTCATCGTCGATCTATTACAAGATCTATCTTTATAATTTTCGTTTAATTATGTATTATTCTCTCAACTGTCGATGATATGATATGACGGTCTGATACTTTATATAGTGTTAGCCAATATTCCTAAAATAATATGCATTTCGAAAAAAATGCAACAACACCATTTTTAAATAAATCTGAAACTAACTCGATAACACATCAGAATAATTAATCACTACCAAGCCCAAACAACACTAGATTAAAACAGATTAGTTCCCATACTTCGTCGAGATCACTTCAATGCGCCGCCATTTTTTACCAGCTCTTTTTGAAGTCTAGACCATCATGTTTAATTGTCTGTGTAAATATCCGAGCTTTAATTACATAGGAAGCAGAGCCAGCCTTCGTCAGGTTCGAGTTGGCAGATAAATATTAGGTCAATAAGGTATTCCATTATCAATTCTGAAGGCTAGCCGGCAGGTATTCTGGTTCTAGTATTCCTAGCTTGCTATGCTGGCTTATTTTGGCAAGACTGTAAAATAGCATATTCTGAAGATATTCAGAAAGTGTAAAATGTGTCGATTATCTCATCTAATAAAGCCGCTAGTCATTCATCTCCACTTTAATACTATTTTTACATAAACGGTACAACGTTATACTGTAAGAAATATTTACAAAATATCTTTTATAGGCAGTAAAACCAAAAAACCGGCAGATGCACTAAACATTTTCGCATGTTGTAGGTCATAATTACATTTGACCCCAGAAATGTGTTCCGCCTGCGATCGCGGTATAGCAGGTACTACCGGTAATTATACTTATTCCGAGGTGCGCAAAAACTGCGTGATTTATTTCGGCTGCACCGTGCGCCTGCGCACAGAAACCGCTTCTCTGCGCACACGTAATCTATTCACATGTGTGCCGGTGTTTTAAAACAAGATTAGAGCTTTCTTGAATCTAAAAAAAATCTCGATACAAATCCCTCTGCCTCCCCGTACGAAAAATGCTTGCTTGCTTCGTCGTCGCTCGGAACTAATAACTTTTGCATTAAAAACCCCTTCCAGCTCCCGCCTTCTAGCTTCGCACTCCATCATCAGATCAGCTCGATATTACCATATTCTCAAAGGTCACTACGAGTCTAATAAGCCCAAACTCGATGGGTTTGATAGTAAGCATCCCAGAGTTTGAGATTGAGGTGGAGATGGGCGGGTCACTTGGCTAGACGGCACGACGGACGGTGGACCAAAGCAGTCACGGAGTGGTGGCCACGGGGAGCGACAAGGCCAGTGGGCAGACCACCGGCCCGATGGTCGGACGATATTTTCAAGTCGTTGGGATCCCACTGGGTGCGATTGACACAGGACCGGGAAGATTGGCGCTATAGAGAAGAGGCCTATGCCCAGCAGTGGGTCGATGTGGGCTGAGGATGATGATGATGATCCCAGAGTTCCAGCTCCCACCTTTTAACTTCGCACTCCATCATCGGATCAGCTTGGTGGTATTACATTCCCAAAGGGCTTGTTACGACGAACCTATGAGCCCAAATGCGACGAGTTTACTAGTAAGCGTCATATAGGGTTCTTGCTCCCACCTTCAAACTCTATCATCGGACCAGCTCGATGGTACCATAAAAACCAGCTCCAAGAAATCTACTTTCGAATAAAAAATCAACATTCAAATCGGTTCACCCGTTTACGCTCCACGTGCTGAGAGATACAGACAGACAGAGTGATTCACACGTTAAACTTATTACACCCCTTTTTCCTTCGTCGGGCGGGGCCGGGGGTTAAAAAGGAATGAATTCGAAAAAAGAACTAAAAAGTACTTATTGCACATCATTCTGAAATAACTCAATGAAAATCGCGTTTCGCGTCTCGTGGAGATTGATAACAGGAAGTGGATGCTCCGCTGTAACTGGGTCACGTGACTTCCGGCACCAGCTCCGCCCGTGGCCCTTTTGAAGGCTTTCATGGAATGTTGCCTCAACTCAAATGATGGACGGACAGACAGCTAAATGAACTTCGTTTGTTCGGAAAATATGGAATAATTTCGCTTTTATTGTGGATTTTGGGTTTGTTTCTACTCGTAATTATGGTTCTACAAAAGTTAAAGTAGGTACCTACCTGCCTACTTTGAAATAGAATTTACATTTTGCCGGAATTAGAGATTTAATTTTGTTTGTTTAGCGAGAATAATGCTCATATAAAGTCATTTTAGGCTTTAAAATATCTTTACAATATCGAATCATCCAAACATATTTAGAAATAAGTAATTTTACAAATAATCGCGTTGATCACGATATAAAAAAACCCCTGATCATTTTAATACCGATGCCAATTACTCATTTGCATAGAGCCATTAAGTCAAACATCGCAGGCATCAACTAATCCCGTCTAACCCTGTTTTGGGGCTGGTTTTAAGTGATTCGCGGTAATTCTGGTAAAAACTCTGCGAATGCCGCGCGGCACCTGTCGCTGCGAGCCAGTGTCAGATGCGCCGCTACATTACAGCTATATAGTGTTGGGATTTACTGAGGTGCTTATCGATACATGATATAATATAAACCCCGCAGAATCGTAATGACCTCGACAGTTTCATACATTTGATAGGTTTTGGTAAAACATAGCTTTTATTCCTATAGACATACCTACCATTCTGTGGAGCTTAAACAGGGCGTAACAGAAAGGTGTAGTCATATTTTAGGGGGCTGTTAAGGAGACCATTCTGAGCAACTACTACTATGAAATCGATTTGATCAGAGCAACTTTATTTTTCATTCCTCCATACGTTTTGGTCCGGGCGGTCAGCTGATTTTTATAGAGAAGGGAAAATTATAGTTGCTCTGATCAAATCGGTTTCATAGTAAAAGTTGCTCAAAATGATGTCCTTAACAACCCCCTAAAATATACCCCTTTCTGTTACACACTGTAGAGGGGTATAGTTATTCACGTGCTCAGGAAATACTAACAGTCCTGCGCGGTGCTACTGAGACTCTTTATTAATCTATGTACTGCTGGTTAGTCCGAACGGAACGCGAGTGCGAGCAACGAGCGAACGTTATTTGTTGCACTCCAACTGGCGATATTGGCGGAAACCTGAGTTGTTAGTTAAACCGTCATTAATAATGAGAATGAAAATGATTTTTTGATACCACCACCACCAGAACCAATAACATTATTGTATTAGAGTAGGCTTCTTAATTACGTTATATTAATTAAAATTACTCGCAAACCCGGTAAGAACCTGTCGCGGGCCATGTTACTCAGTTTTGGTGTGTTTCGAACAGTTGCCTCATTGCTAAATAGATAAGAAAATATAATCTTTGAATCATGATATTGTAGACTCTATGGCATAGCTGTCGGGATTCTGCCTTACATTCGAGGGGTTCTGGAGTTGATTTGGGATGTTTTAATGTTTGTGAACTCGTGTTTCTGGTTCTCACGACACATGTTAATATAACAGTGTGTTTATGTTTATTTAATAAGTTTACTTGTTAAAGCTATTTCGCCTACCCCGAAATCGATCGGAGTACATCATCCTCATAGGTTTAATTTAAATTCTAGATTGCATCCACGCTTATGTTTTAAGTTAACAAAGGGACTTCCTTTTTTGTTGTGTGGTGTTATTGAACACTTTGTAAATTACCCGCGGGAATTAACCGCGAAACAATGTCCAACATGGTATAAGGAATACTTGATTTTGTAAGCTTATAATTAATTGCAAAAACTTATCGACATCCCCTCGCTCCCAACACTACTGACGGTCATTTCAGTAATGGCGTGTCGAACAATGCAGGCGCATGCGTCCCCGGGACGTCGAGGGTTACATGCGCAAGGGCACCAATCGCAAAGTGCCCTTCAAGACGCTAGGTCACCTTGTTGCAAAAACCACCACGCTAACCCACCCAAACCGGGGACCTAACTGCCCCGCAATAAAGAACAATTTCATTCGACTTTGGACAAGGATTAAAGTCAGGGTCAACCCGTACCTTGCGTCTATTGTCCGTGCAACCTGACACCCTATATTGGAACACATTGCCGTGATGTGGAATTAGGAGCTATGGGATAGAAAATACGTGCTGATTTAGAATGGTTGTGGTCCCGTTCCAAGTTTAAAATTACCAATTGCATTCGATAGAGCGTGACAGGATAATTTAGGAACGGATTCATTTGGATTTTTGATGGAGCATACGTTTTGGTTCGTTCACTGTATTATTTTTAGTTTAGTAATTCTCTAAAGTTGCCTAGCAAAAAAAAATGCCCGTTGAAGCAGTAAGTATACACATAACACAGTAACTTTTTTCAGGATATCTATTACATTACAAAACCGCTTGTTTTTGAGAGCTACATTCTCCCTCAAAATGAGTATTTTCCTGTTAGTAGAAGCGATGACTCATTCCCTCTCGGCTGCATTTTCGTGGAACTGCTGAAAACGGTGAGAACTTCGCATTGCGTAGACGATTTTGTTGTTTTCGTTAGGTAATCTTTAACAAAGATAGATATCAATTCTTAAAATTTATAAAAATCCTTAAAACCCCAATTAATATTGGCCGAAAATTCATTTTCCTCATATGGCAAAGCAATTAAAGCAGGATACTTATTGTTTGCTTCACATGAGTCTTCTCCCACATGGAAGCTATATCGTCATAGAGGACTGATGTAAAACAAGCGTTGCAACGAATGACATGAGCTCTTTTTAACCGACTTAAAAAAAAAACATGCAACCGAATTGATAACCCCCTCTTTTTTTGAAGTCGGTTATAAAGGAGGGGGTTATCAATTAGGTTGAGTTATTTTTTACAATTTTTTTATGTGTGTTACCATAAACTGGTATTATTTATGAAACGATTTAAAAAAAATGTTTGAAAGGGAAGCCCAATAGTTTGGTGCCATTTTTTAGAAATCAGAAATCGGTCCAGTAGTTACGTTTCTATATGAATCAAACTGTGAAGACATTATACATACATCCATGACTTTGTGGTGTTTAATAGTTATTGTTACGATATCAATTCTGTCTGTTAGGATCATATATTCGTTTATATTGTGTAATATACGCATGGACTTCGCTGTCAGGAGACAGATTCCGTAGGCTCGTTTTCGTGTATTGTAGACGACATTTCCATACCGAGCCCTAAGCCCACAACTTCCGAACGGGCGGTAGTATACAATTGACGTTGACTGAGTAATATGTATGATTTTATGGTCAATATTTTTTTTGAATTGAATTGAATTGAGAGGGGGGAAGCAATAAATAGGTCTTGAAGTCATATTTTTTTATGTTTTTAGCATCTTGCTGTCATCGCTTGAATCCGTAAAAAACATTTGTAGGTAATTATCCTGCCGTCATTTATAATTATGTATTATTTTTAGGGCTCCGTACCTAAAGGGTAAAACGGGACCACATACTAAGACTCCGCTGTCCGTCCGTCTGTCACCAGCAGGCTGTATGTATCTCAATAACAGTGATAGTTAGACAGTTGAAATTTTCACAGATGATGTATGTTGCCGCTATAACAACAAATACAAAAAAAAAACAGAATGAAATAAATATTTAAGGGGGCTCCCATACAACAGACATGATATTTTTGCCGTTTTAATAGATAATGGTAAGAAACCCTTCGTTCGCGAGTCCGACTCGCACTTGGCCGGTATTTATTTTTTTCATTTAAGTGCACTAATGTTAATTATACAATTAATAAATCAACAATATGTTGTGATGGTAGTAATTACAGATTTAATTTAATGTCAACAGTAAAATATCTGACCGATTTTTTCATCAAATTGTTTATTTAAAGTTAATTTTAGTGAAATTGCTACATTTTAAGTTAAATTGATGTTTCAAAACTTATTATAGGTATTTCGGTATCAAATCTCAAATTATAAATGGATTTTACTCCTGTATTAAAATTTATCTCTATCTACTTGATTATTTGAGCATTAATTCATTTTTGGAAATTACGATTTCCTACTTTAGACGAGTTTGTGTGTTGAAAATAGTTAGTACTAAAAATCGGTAAGTGTTTTGAAACAGGTTTCGTCTTTGGACTGTTTAGTCTGTTCGACTAGCAAGCGTTTTGAAAGCGATGCGGGGCGTGCTAAACGCTCCGCGCCTGTCCCATTCGCTCTGCGATGGACGACTTTTTCTAACAAACAGACAAACGAAACAAACAAATAAAACAAACTTACAAACGTAGCCACGTCTTTATCCGAAGTCGCAGCGCCAAAGATGCTTCCACTTTTTCCTTAATTTTATATTTTCTTTATTAATTAACAAAACGCAACGAAATTCAAATTTTAAAATTTATTTTGAATTGTTGCGTAAGTAAATGAATGAAAAATTTGTTCAAACGTATAAAAGTACTCTCAATAAGAACAATTCGACATTCCCTGTGATAGTTTACTTTTAAGCCAGCGAGTAGCGTGTGAATCACTGCGGTTGGCGTTCAAAACGCTTTCGTGCGGCGTTTCCTTAATCCGGTATGGTATGTAAAAGAATGTGTAATTTATATGGGGGGCCGTCGGCCGCGCGTCTATTTCTATTTGGTACTGTTAGATATTTGTCGTAATGTTTGTCGTCGGACCGGTGTCGTCTTTTTAAACCACTCCTAATGAACACTACCGATTTGAGATCAACGTTAATTTATTTTAATTAAAATGGACGTAGTTGCGCGGTCCGTGCGTTGGCGTTGATTTCATATGTATCGTCTTGTTTGTGGTGATTTCTTTTCGTACCCTCGGTAGGTGCGTATTTATTTGGTTTGAATAAGTATGAATATGGCAGGAAAGTTTTAAACATCTTTTTGTGCGTTTGATGTATTTTGGATGGTTGTCATATATCAATGTGACTCGTAGAGAAACGAGTTTTAGTACTGTGTCGTATGAGCATAATCGTTCATACATCTGCGTCAGATTATTGGAAACGTGACCCCACATTTTGGCTAAAAGTAATTGAAGGTCCTCCGACCTCGCGGCGTTGCGGCGCAATTATTCCAACCGGATTCATGTATTACTCACGAGAGAAACCTACAGTGGAGCAATGAGTAATGCTTATTTCCATCTTGTAAATGCTCGTACTAAAACATCATCTAGCCTGAGGCGGTTGCTAAATTATTACTATGACTTTTGCCAGGCTTCTTTCTTACGATTTTAAATTATGTAAGCTTTATGTATTTCCATATTATAGTTTAGATAAAATGTCAATGTGTTTCTTTTGATAATCACTAAATCCCTGAATAATTATACCATATTATATTAAAATCCATTGAAGTTATTAGTGCGAATTTCCAACTTATCTCCCTGTAATTTTAAATAATTCTGGAATCTGGAAACATCCAAATAAATCTGAGTCAATCGACGTCTTCCCAGGTAAATACTAGCCCAAATCTATAAAGTATAGTATAGTAGAGATGATACTTACTTATACCCGTATGCTCAGTCGTTACCTCCACTCGATGTATCCTCGACTTGACCCAAAAGAGATTTTTGTCAAAAATTGCCTTCATATTGAATTCTTTGAGGACGGCTTGACAACTATACATATGGGTGTTAGATCTTAGAGCAATTTCAGTGAATCACGCGTTCAGATCAGACAGTCTGTTTGTAGTTACACCGGATGGTCGCAGGCGCAGGCGCTCGGCTGTTTACGAAGGGTTAGGAATCGGCCAAAACTGGCTTTCAGTAGATATTTTCAAACTTTAATATCCCTGAACTTAGAAATATTGTCGGAGGTCTAGACTCGAAGTCTTATTTTCTCTTAAATGGCCACCCTAAGATTCTTACACCCGTAAGCTTAGTTGTTTCCTCCACCCGATTAACCCTCGACTCAACCACCTTACTCAAGATATTAATGGTCAAAAATTGCCTTTATATTGAATTATTTGAGGATGGCTTGGCATACCCAAGACAAGAAGCTGTCAAGCAAACGACTAAGGGTGAGGTGATTGCGACTTGCGTTGCATCGCGTTATTTTGCATTTTATGTTTTATGATATCTGTGTTGCGTCGACGGACGTCTCATAGAGCAACACGTTCTCCTACGGACGTCGATCATTTGAAACGTGCGACGACAACGCAACGCTTTATTGTGGGATATCATGGACAATATGTGTAACAACGCGACCCAATCGAGCCTCACTGTCACCGTCCGTCCGTCCGTCTGTCTGTCACCAGGCTGTATCTCATGAACCGTGGTAGCTAGACAGTTAAAATTTTCACAGATGATGTATTTCTGTTGCCGCTATAACAACAAATACTAAAAATCAAAAGGAAATTAATATTAAGGGGGGCTCCCATACAACAAACGTGATTTTTTTGCTCAATTTTGCTCGATATTGATAATGGTAGCAGGTAGACGCTTAAAATGTTCACAATACATTGAGTATATTATTTACTTAAAAAATAAATAATTAAATTAAAATTAAATTAATATTTAGGGGGCTCCCATACAAATCGTTTTTTTTTTGCGGTTTTTTATAGATAATGGTACGGAACCCTTCGTGCGCGAGTCGACTCGCACTTGGCCGGTTATTATTGTATTACGTTTGTATGGGAAATTCACGCGGTCACCGTTCTCTTAAGCAAATAATTGCTGAAGTCCATTCTTTGTTTTGAAGCGTCCAGTCTATGAGCAGCCATAGCTCTACATTCTTGGTTAAATTACACGTAAATTGTCTCTGCTACTGGCGGCACTGGAAATAGCTGCTTGAAAAGTTGAAACACGATCTCGTGGGGGGAGATTCATGGAGTAATTGGGAGGGTGCGAGAGGGGTCCAAGGGGGAGTTGCGCACGAGTTCACGAATTCCATTTATTTTGTTGCTTACAAATAGGAAAATTCCTTTGGGTACCTAATTTTGTAGGAAGTGGAAGATAATTTCGAATATCGTATATGTTTTACTACCGGTATATCTAACCAAACTATTATCATTTCTATGCATTTGCGCAAATCCCATCAGTCTAGAACAAAAAGTCTTTTTCTGTGCACCTTGTGAAAGAATCCTGATTTCTTTTACCACAGTTAGTACGTGTGCCAAGATTCATATTTCGAAATTGAGGAAAGTCGGATTCGTATTATTTTTCTGTAGGATGTTACAGTAAAGTACCAATAAAGTATATTTTTTTGTAATCTACAATACTTTAACTACACATCAGTATATTTTTAATTGAATTGTGCGTGAAATACTAAATTCAGAAAGTTGGAGTCCTATCAAGAAGAAAAATAACTTTACATTTTCACAAAATAGCTGAAACTTAAATAAAACCGGCCAACTATATAATTGAAACAAAAAGTAAACTTTAGAAAAAACCGACTTCCACAAACCCTATTTGATTAGATTGAGTTTAATACAAACTGTAACCCCTTATCCCCCCCCCCCAGGGGAATTAATTTTGTCAAATCCCATATCAGTGCTACCCCACGCTACTAAGGAACCCCTGTACAAAGTTTCATGGCTCTAGGTCCATCGGTTTAGGCTATGCGTTGCCTGCCCGTCAGCCACGCATTGTATTTGTACCTAGTATTGAGCAGATCTGGTGGCCATATGTGGTCTTCATCAGCAGTTCCGCATCACAATATTATGCTTACCATGTGCATTTGCACGAGTTATTATGAAAAACACAAAAATCACTATAGGTCTAATCGGTCTAATTTTCCAAATCGGTCCATCCGTTTAGGCGCTATCGAGGCACATACATAAAAAACAAATTAAAAAAAAAAAACAAACATCCGGACGAATTGTAAACCTCCTCCTTTGGGAAGTCGGTTAAAAAAACCGCAAAAAAACACGTTAATTGTATGGGAGCCCCCTTTATATTAAATTTATTTTGTTTTTAGTATTTGTTGTTATAGCGGGAACAGAAATACGTCATCTGTGAAAATATCAACTGTCTAGCTACCACGGTTCATGAGATACGGCCTGGTGACAGACAGACGGACGGACGGATATCTTGAGATTTTAAGGTACTTTCCCTCCAGGGCCCATTCGTTTTTCCACCCTGTATATGTGTGATCTGTAACTGTATTTTTCAAGAAATACCCAAAAAGTTTTGTTCAAATTATCATCTTATGTCAGAATAACTTTGTAGCTAGTTGAAAAATAACATTTGAATTGATTCAAAGCTTGCCGCGCTTTTAGGGCCTTTAGTACCTACTAAACGCCGCCGTAAGCAGCACTGTCTACAACCTACTCCTACTGGAAAACGTGAGACACCCATCTACAATTTCCGTACAATGAGGTTCACTCACTCATTATGTCAATGTCATGCAGACTGCAAAACATCATTTCAACGCACCAAAGAGTATTTAATTAAAACATCACTGGCAGCCAAACTTGAAGTGGCCAAAAGGAAAAAATTAATTTCTGAGCTCTGAGATTTGTATGAAAACAAAAGTAATTAAAAACTATTAATTTTATAATTATTTTCTAAAAGTTCTACAGACTAAATAGAGATGTCGTAATTCATCAATTAATATTTAAAGTCTTTGTAGAAGTCCGGGGACGACATTGCCATATCATTTAAATTTAGTTTCATTAAAAGAAGGCTTACCTACCAAAACAAAATGGCCTTGGTATAAATTTTTCAAGCGTGTTGTGAAGACGTATCTTGTACCGAGACCACTTTCAATTTGTAATATCTCTCGTATTTCAGTATTTGTAGTTGGTGCGGCAACAGATATACACATTCTGTGAAAATTTCAGCTTTCTAGCTATTACGGTTCGTGCAGGCGGACCCGGTGACAGACGGACGGACGGACGGACGGACGGACGGACGGACAGCGAAGTCTCAGTAATAGGGTCCCGTTTGGCACCCTTCGGGTACGGACCCCTAAAAATGCTGAGTAATGATAGTATTTTATGCACAAAAATTAATTCCTCGTCCTTGTTTTATACGATAACGATACCAAACATGAAGTCTTTAAAAGCTTCGGTAAAAATGCTGTGCCCTATAGTGATTTGGTAGACTCAAATGCTGTATCATTAAGTCCGGGTTTCTCAAGAGCCGGATAAACAGTTAGATAACTTTTTTTGACACTTTTTGTACGTGTGAAATGAAATGCCCCAGATATATGCTAAGTGTTTTGAAGTTTCCGAGGAGGGTATGGCCACAGGAGATTTTTGAAGTATGGTATTTGTGAATAACTCCCAATTACCTATAACTTTTCTCACTATGAGTAACCGGGTTTTGGGAAAAACCAAGGTTTGAACTCGTCTGACTCATTTTATGGTGAATAGGATCTAACCAAACCTTCTATCATCATTACATTACATTTTATACGCTCGCTGCCGACACTTTCAAGAGATTTCAAAATAGTTTGAGACAGTACCGGATTATAGCCTTGGGGAAAAAACACCGAAATACGTATTCAAATAATTGCCCCAGAGATTATGATTGTGACACATTCAGTAAAAATACACGAATACGCAAGTAGTTCACACCTACACGCAATTGTAAACTATACATCATTTGGATAGATCTGTGTAATCCCGAAACATATTATCGTGGTTTGGAGGAGGCATGTCGGTGTACCATCAAATTCAAATCGGTCTTTTTTCACATACGGGGCAGTAAAGGCACACTCACGCCCATGTTTGGTCAGAAATTCATTACTCCGTTTTGCGTTACAGGAGGTAGACCAATGCCGCTAGTCCTGGAGATATGAAAGTTTCCATACGATGTTTTCCATCACTTTAAGAACGTCTGATTCGTGATAAATTAGAAGTACCATTGATTAAAACTCTACACCAGTATTCGAACCAGCTTCTCCTTGTTAACAGGCAAGCGGAGTAACCACTAGACAGACATTCTTTCTTTTTCTCGGTGTGCTAATCGTAATAAATTCGAGGGACTTGGGCTTATGCGGTAAGTAACTGGACGGGCATAATTCACCGGGTGTGTCGCAAGCGTGCCTCCAACGAAAATACCAAGATTGTGTGGGCGCGATGCACTCACTCAGAGACGTGCGGGTGGAGTGAGCTTGGAGAAGGCATTTCTTTATGCTCTTGGCAAACTCAAACTTTTTTTTTATTCTGTAGATATTACAAATATACTTAATTTTTTGCATCTTCTCTATGTTGGACCACTGTGGAAGTAAAAGGGCAAAAATTCCCACAGATAAATTTTTTGGTCTCTTATTTACAGATAAAAATACATAATGCACTATTATCAATTTATATCAGCAGTGAGTTCTGTGCTAAGTTAGATTAATTAGCAATTCAACTTTATTTTTATTAACTCAGTACATTTCGGGCCTAGCGCTCAGCTGATCTGTATGGTGGAGTGAAAAATAAAGTTGCTCTGATCAAGTCGGTCCCATAGTGAAAGTTGTTCAGAATGATGTCTCTAACAACCCTCTTTCGGCTTGCACACCCCTTTCTGTTACATTTGAATTACGATTGATGCGCCTATACGTATCAGTACCTATTGTGAGTTTTAACCACATACATAAGTTCTTACAAATGCCATATCCAAAATTATTTCCGTATGCCACCCTTATCTTTCGCACATGAATGTGTTTATAGAGATACCTTAACTAAGAACTCTTTTTAGTTCGTGAGATTATTCACAGCGTCTCGGCATCGTTGAGCGATATATCTTTGCGTTTAGTTTAAACATCGTCATTATTTGATTTTATAAGCAATAGGGACTATTTTTGTTTTGCTTTCATGTGACGGTTTTCATTATTCTAGGCATAGGCAGATAAATAGATCTAGCCGTAGGCTAACTATGGTCTAATCTAACGAGCCATAACGCCATTTACATTGATCAGAAAAAAGTGCATATCCTCCCAAGGCTTCGAAAACCTACCAACCAAACTTAAAAACCAACTCCCAAGTTTTCGAAGCCTTGAACGGATATCTTCCGAAAGTTTTTGCGACCCAAACGGTGATCTTGAACGTGCGTAAGAACTTCTTTACCAGGCGACACGGCAGGAGTGGCCTTGCGGGACCTGGATATAGCTCGTATCCATAGTCCTAAATAGCAACTTGTTTTAATTTAGTTTTAATTGTACTATTGTTGTCCATATGAGGCTAGAAACAGGAACAGAGACAAAACCCACCATATCTGTTTGATTGGTCAGTGGTCACCCAAAGTAAAATAAACTTTTCTGTATTTTCACAATTTTCCCTGTGATGTTCACATGTTTGATAAATATTTTTCGTTTTGTTTCAGGTAAGTCGGTCTAATACTACGACAAGACGATCTATGTGATACTACGTAGTAGTAGACGTACATGAATACGCCATGTCATCGCCAGTACTTTAACTGCATGGTCTTTACCATCTCAGCGCACAGAAATCCAAAGAGGGGCGATGGACTGAGTCAGTACGTCTCTCCTCGGTGTGTTTCCTTAGACTTAAGTAGAAATACATAACATTGTATTTTTAAGGCTCTGATATTTTAAAAGAGGTACGGGGGAGTTTCTTGCCCTTCTTTGCTCCATCCCTAAGCCCACAACTTCCGAACGGACGGTAGTATACAAAAATATTAATATTATATTGACGTTGACTAAGTAATATGTATGATTTTATGGTCAATAAAAAAAAATAACTGAACTGAACTGAACTGTACGCAAGTAACAAAATCTTTACGCGATAATACTTATTTTCTATTAGGCAATGCCGACAAGATAAACAAAGAGTAGGAAGCGGCCTAGTATTTATAATTTAACAATTAGATATATGACGAGTGGCAAGAGTTGGCATGCTCCCATGAGGTAAATTGGTTTATTCTGAACTGGTCAACTCTTCATATTTTAAGAGTTTTTTAGCTATAGTAGGGGAAGTAGAGTCGTAACCTGCCAATTTTGGTATCGGACGAATTTACTTGGCACAATATTGTTAACTAGGTCTGCCTGAGCTGATTTTGCCCGGTAGCCGTCGAAGGGTGGGAAGGAGGGAGATGCAAAGTAACTCTCCGGCGCGCTCTAGAAAAAAATATTTCATCATTAAATTATCCAATAAATCGGGAATGAGGAATTAATTTTTAGTATAATAAATACACCCTTTCATATAAATTGAGCAAGGTACATTGTGAGTTTGCGATCTCGAATGTGGTGGGGACAACTTTTGGGGGGGGCAAAAACATACAAATTTCGGACTCGTTTTATTTTTTTAAAACAGTGCATATAAAAAAACGGTCAAGTGCGAGTAGGACTCGCGCCGATGGCTACTGGGCTAAATCAGCTCAGCTAGACCTAGTTAACAAGTGTGCCAAGTGAATTCATCCGATACTAAAATTTGCAGGTCCCATAGATTGAGTAGCACTACTATGCCAGAAGGCATATTTTGAACTGGAAGACTTTATTCATAAATATCACTTACGAAGTAAACTATTATCTGATCTGTGTCTCAGGCCAGTAACAATACAGTGCTCTCATCTCTAAGACTTGTCTCAGCTATGTCACCTTCCTTATTGGCAATAGTCTTGTTGTGTGCGATGCAAAACAAAAGTCTGTACTTACAGTCGTACATAATATCTACAGACTTTAATCGATGATAATGATGAATGAAAGTCTTGAGAGGTGACGGTGCCGAGACAAGAGTCGACCGGTTGCGGTTGCGATGTAAAAACATGCTATTTTCTTTATTTCTGTTCGACTTGTAATCTTCGTCCATCCCGTTGAATCACGCAGGGACAGACTATTTTCAGAATCTTATAGATAGGTAGATACTAAGGGCTATGTATAACATGAGTATCATAATGATGTGCACGAGAGTTGGCTAGCTATAGGATTTCCCGCGGTTTCACTCGTCTGGAGTCGCTACGTATAGAAAAATAAAACTACACAAATTAAAAAAACGAAATGTCGGGATATCATATTCAGCGCTTGTAGAAAGTAAACAAATATTTAGTAGCTGTTGTCAGACTCGATGGAAATGATTATACCCGAACGTAAGCAGCTGCCATATAGTGTCTAGCATTATTAAAGAACTTGAAGAAGTTGCCGTCAGTATCAACATAAGCATCAACTCTATAGCACGATACAGGACCGCCTAATGTGAGCATCACAACCTAGTTACCGAAGGTACACGTACCTACCATTTTATTTTATCAATTTCTTTTTTAGTGTACCTAAATATAGTATTTGTCTTTATATTTATAAGTTGTACGTCAGTGCGCGTGCGCACTGCGCAATGATTAAGCTAAAGCTCACGAGGCACGTCCGGCGTGCGTTACATTCTTAGGTACAATCATCATCACCGTCATACATGACGTGAAGATACGGAGTGTGACAAAATTTTATAGGAACCGATGTATTCATAAACAGGAGCGGGTAATACATAGTAATGGGGCGATGATTTCAGCTTTGTTGCTTCAAAAAAAAAAGTTTATTGTTTAACAGAGATGACATTTACATAGTGTAGACTGTAGCTTTCTTTTAAGTATAAATTACCTGTATCAGAAAACTTCGCTCTCTCATTTCATGTCATTTAGGTAAGCTTCTTGGGAATCAGTACTGCACCAGGATTACTCATTGCGTAACGTCCTACTTAGTTTATGTGTAACGTTTTTCAAGGTAAATGAAGACTGTAATTTTAAGATATAAGATACTTAAAGCTAAAAGCCAAACAACGTCTTTTGCGTGTGTGTCAACATGAAAACAACTAGATTGAGACCTAACATTATTCAAACACATTATTTATATCTATCGCCACATAATTATCATATCGGGGATTCGTGGGAGCTACAGAGACAGCGTCATCGTGAACCCAACACCACTTCTATATTTTTCTCACATTGCCTAACACAGCGGACTCTTCCAAAAAAACACATTACGCACTACGCATTACTTTCTCCATACCCTTAACAGTTAGGCCCTCGCGCCCTACGTGTTGAGGGCCGGCGCGACGGAGATATCGCCGCATCGCGTGTAAACCTTTAATTGCTCCACCGAGTTGCCAAAACGCAAATTGCTCAGTGTTTTATATTATTGTTTAGGGGTGCGTGCGGCGTCGATGTCGAGCCACCTTTCGGTGTCTGCTAGTGGCTTCGAGTAAGCATGATTGGTTGCTTTATACTACTAAAGGGTGTAGTAGAAAGATGCTCAAATGTTCGAGCATTGAAAAGATCGGTTTCAGATATTTTTTATATGTATGTGCGACTTTTTCTGTGAATTTGACTAAAGAGATTTGAAAATTGCAACCGTAGTGTTAATTTCTTAGTAAATATCGGTTGATTGCTTTGGGTCAAATTCTTTGGAGAGATTTTTTCATTGGAATATAGAGCATAGGGAAAGCTTCGAAGATCGAGAAACTTGGGAGTTTTCAGAGGATGTAATGTATGTAGAGGATGAGAATAATACGCAGGATGTAAATAACTACGTTGATGGAAAGAAAGTATCTGCAGGGTAGTGTCCGCGCCCATGACTAGATAGAACCTACCAATTCGATTGTTCGATCGTTGATTGATTTTTCGATTGTTTTGTACATCTTGCCTTTCCAGAATAACTAGGCTCATTGTAAAAACTACCTTTGCCTCACGTACGCACTATTCTACACCGCCATACAAACCTACAGTTTGGTACAATAAAACTTATGTATTGTTTGATGACTAGCAATTATTTAGCGGAAACAACTCCAAGGCGCGGCCCATACTTACCGCTTTCTTGCGTGCAGTGGAGACCCCACGACTTTCTTCCAAGCACCCCACCCATTACTTCTTAACCCCGCCCGTTTACCCGACCACTTTGGCGATAACCGTCAATGTACGTCGTGGAAAGCGATTACGTGCGTCAGAGACAAGGGGGTGCCGCCGTAACGAAGGGAAGGAAAGCCGTGACAGCAAGACAGGTGCTAAATTTATATCACTTTCGAAGTAACTTTTTCGAGTTTTTATGGCTTGTTCTATTGAGCTAGTCGTGTGTTGGTCGCTGCTGAAACGATGATTGGGGGTAACGATTTCCCGACGACGCCATAACACCTACACGTGCTAGAAAAAGTGATTTCAATCGCGTGTAATTTCCGCGCGAGTTTCGGGGGGGCGGGCGGGAAAACACAAATTCTCTACTTTAGGTTTCGTTGTAGTCGTAGAGCCGTATACACAATTTACATCGTTTGATTGGCTGTCATTGTAATGGGCCGCACATCTATCTATCACGTTGAGTTGGGCGCATATCTGTGCCTTTGTAACCCGGCCTGGAAAACAGCGATCTTCTATCAAAACGGTACTTTCAAAACATTCTTCTTTTTCTCCTTACCGTGCCTCTCTACTATGGGAGGTTTTCCCTCCATCCATACTGCCCTGTTCTTCACCCTCTAATAGACTCATAGACTCATAGACTCTCTAACACTAGATACGCGGTAAAGTGTTAATTAATTTAAGATGTTATTTCACAGTTCCATCCACCTACTGATTGGGACCAGAAATCGTAAACTTTGGTAATCCCATAGAGCAGCCACTTCCACAACCCATTCAGGGGTCGTCAACTTGTTCGTTTTGCAGGATATAATGATGTGTCATCCGAAATAGAAGCGTCACCGGCGTCGGTGGCGGCAGTGCAGTCGTTCACCCTGCGCGTGCGCTGGTTGAGGCTATTCATTTTGCCCTTTTACAGTCTTCAGCGCTCTTTAGATTACATTTACAATCAGGCACGTTACATTGCTTCTGGCCCTATTCTAGGATACCCTGTGTCGTGGGAACCAGAAACAGCGCCTCGTCATAAACAAGTCAACATCCAGCACCTGGTTTTTAGGGTACCGTACCCTATTACTGAGACTTCGCTGTCTGTCCGTCCGTCCGTCCGTCTGTCTGTCACCAGGCTGTATCTCATGAACCGTGGTAGCTAGACAGTTGAAATTTTCACAGATGATGTATTTCTGTTGCGGCTATAACAAAAATACTAAAAATCAAAAGAAATTTAGTATTAAGGGGGGCTCCCATACAACAAACGTGATTTTTTTTTGCTCATTTTTGCTCGATATTGATAATGGTAGCAGGTAGACGCTTAAAATGTTCACAATATGTTGAGTATATTATTAACTTAAAAAATAAATAATTAACTTAAAATTAAATTAATATTTAGAAGGGGGCTCCCATACAATATTTTTTTTGCGGTTTTTTATAGATATTGGTACGGAACCCTTCGTGCGCGAGTCCGACTCGCAGTTGGCCGGTTATTTTTCTTTCCCCCAGCCGGGATCCGAAGACCTCTGGTTTGGGAAGCACAGCCTCAATCACAAAATCACCACAGAGGTCGTCCTCGGTAGCTACTAGTCTAGCTAGGTTTATGTCGGAACGTCTCGTACCTCACGCTTTTTCCCACACAGGGAAGTAGAGGATAGGTTAGTCCACTAATATCAAGTATCTGGGGTACAGTAGTGCCTACGCCAAGTGTAGTCGGGCACCACAACCACCGTCAACTACGCCACCTTTTCTCGGGGCTTACCTATATTTGACCCAACGTCTAATCTGATGATTTTAATGTATTTGAATTTGAGCCAAGCAGACGAAAAGTAGTGTTCTCAACAACCGTATTTAAAAACAGCCATACATTCCAGCTTCTTTACATCCTCCAGCACTAAATCTCCTCAGCCACGTCTCGTGTCATGCGACAACAACACGTCCTCACAATTAGGAGCGACAGAGATTTTCGGTAGAAAAGCGTATCGGAATAGAAAGCGCTAAAAATAATGAGAGCATTATACACGCGCGCTAATGAGTGCGCGCGCGCCGCTCCGAGACGGGGAAATAAGTGGAAAGAGACGGGAAAGTCGAAGTACTAGGCGTAGGGCGGGCGGCGGCGGCGGCGCGGCGGGATGAGACGCGGGGCAGAAGTGGCAGTGCGTTGTGTGTTGATGTCGATTTAAATATGGGAAGACAGCACTAGTTTATAGTAGTTTAGAATGGTAGGTTGTTACGCACAAGGCATTGTGCTGAATTGCCAGACACTTCCTCTTATTATAAGAAAAACTGATCATTCTACAATACTCATAGATACTAACAAGCATATCTTATAACCTCAAAGTGAAATTCAATATATCTTTACTACATGCGTAATTTTGGCCTCTTTTTAACCGACTTCAAAAAAGGAGAGGGTTATCAATTCGGTTGTGTTATGTTTTTTTAATGTGTGTTATTACCTCGAAACTGGTATTATTTATGAACCGATTTCAAAAATTATTGTTTTGTATGAACTCTTCATACAAAACAATAATTTCGGTTGGTCCCATTAAAAAAAAAAACAAGAATCGGTCCAGTAAGAAGACTGTCATCCAGGTAACCAAAATTACGTATTTTTGCCGTTATGTGACTGTGGCATTTACACTCTCATTGAGATGAATTCTGGCTGTAAGGACCGATATTTGTTTATTGTGTATAGTATTGCGATGTCAAAAACAGATTTCGTAGCTCATTATCGTGTTCATAGACGACATTCGCATCCCGCGCGGATAGGTTTAAGTGGTAGGTCATGAGTCGTATTTTGTTTAGTTTTTAACTTGGTGAATTATTTGTAACTAGCCTCTCAGCGACTGTCACGTCTTAGCCACAAACCGCCCGGCCCGCCCGCTCGCTCACTCTTTGTCCGCGCGACACGCGTAGAGCCGAGGGCCGGCACTCCTCTCTATTTCCGTCGCCAGCACTCGCCTGCAATAACAGTATGAATGGTATTTTTATTACACGACACCGTTTTATTTCAGTTACAATTTGACAAAATAAAAATAAGAAAGGGCCGGCCACGCGAGAAACCAAAATGGACGGCGTAACGCGACACGGCGACGAATTTAGTCTAGCCGACGCGTTCCATCGCTGGTTTTGTTTTATCTATTGGCAGTTTGAGAGTTCTAGGGTGGTATTGTATGGCTAAAGCCCTTTAATGAGAGGGTATTGAACTCGAAATGAAGTGGGAAGTTCGTAAGGAAATAGACGCGACGAAGTGGTTTCCGTGTTGAAGGTATGTGTCGTTTACGGAGGATGTAACTGCTACTTTCAAGTCTGATATACATATACTGGGTTTTGGGATTTTGTTGGGGAGACAGTTTATTGTAACTACTGATCTTACTGTAATAACGGCATGGCCCTTTAGTGTCTGTAATGATGAGCTTCTAGGTCTCAATATATTATTTTAAAAAATAACGTCCTCTTTTAGTGCAATCTCTGTCATCTGGGACATTTATCACTAGTTTTGATTATAAGGGCAGGCTTGTAGGCATGGAACCAGTGTCCCATCGTAGGTTATTTTAATTTAGTGTGGCTAGATCAGGAGCTTTTTTTTTTAATTGTCTCTGCCATCAGGTTTGTAGCATTGAAAAACCTGATGGCAGAGAGATTAACATTTCAGGTCTCAATTAGATAAAAGTTTTCTATTGCTGCTGGTACTTAGTACACGTCAGTTGGTGTATCTAGCTGATTGCGCCCAGATATAATATCTATAAATTAATTGATAATGTGAATTTTATATTTTCGCTTCGGTTAGTTACAATATTGTAACTTAATCGGCACTAGGCTGTACCAACCTAATATTCCCTTGATTGATTTTTAGGGTTCCGTACCCGAAGACTATTACTGAGACTTCGCTGTCCGTCTGTCTGTCTGTCTGTCAGTCTGTCACCAGGCTGTATCTCATGAACCGTGTTAGCTAGACAGTTGAAATTTTGACAGATGATGTATTTCTGTTGCCGCTATAACAACAAATAAAAAACAAAAGAAATTTAATATTTAGGGGGGCTGTCATACAACGTGTTTTTTTTTCGTTTTTTTATAGATAATAGTACGGAAACCTTCGTGCACGAGTCCGACTCGCACTTGGCCGGTTATTTCAATTAAAATCTACTTTTAATGTCAGGTTATAGAGTCACACACAGCACAAGGCGTACCCTTGCAACGCAAGATGCAAAAGTCCGGCAAAATGTATGGCCACAAAAATCCCTAATCCCGCGTATTCCGGAGTCCCTTGTTCGCTGAACTTATCTATATTAAATTAGATATTATAAATCCAAAGGAAATCAACGCAGTTTACCTATTTAACAAATTGATGTAAATTACTGTAACGGAAAACTGCGTTAACGCATTTTTTTAAAGCGGGGAATTTTAATGTGCAAATATTGCATTTGCCCATTTTTTGGTTAGTTTTGTCAGTTGTTGTGCAAGAAGGGGCTGTAAATTAATGACCCAGCCCATTTTAGACCATTTATGTCCCCACTTGAATATTATGTAACTCATTGACGACCTCTTTAGCGCAGCGGTTGTGGTTCTGCCTACCATGCGAGAGGCCCTGGGCTTGATTCCCGGCGGGGCACAAACAAAAATGGCGGGGCACAAACAAAAATATCCGGCCAAGTGCGAGTCAGACTTGCGCACGAAGGGTTCTGTACTATTATCTATAAATACGGGAGCCCCCCTTCAATATAAATTTAATTTTAATTTCATTATTTATTTTTTAAGTAAATAATATACTCAATATATTATGAACATTTTAAGCGTCTACCTGCTACCATTATCAATATCGAGCAAAAACCACGGCACCCTTCGGGTACGGAACTCCAAAAAACAGGTCTTGGATGTTGTGATTACCATATCAATCACACACATATGTCACTGTTTCTGGTTCCCACGACACAGTGTGGAGCCAGAAGCAATGTATGTGCCTGTACGTAAATGTTTATGTTTTAGCAAATCATAGCTACTAGCTAGTCCAACGACACCAAAAGACCCAAACCTTTTGTTCTCCTTTTTCATAGGTTTTGAACTTTATCTCGAAAATCGGGGGCCGGACTTTGAACGGACGGTGGGGTACAATATTCATAACAGTATTATTTTATTTTGGCAAATATTTAATACGGCAACTGAAATCCTTTTTAGGCGACTTTCTATTAAGTCACAAAAAAACTAACTTTGCAGTGATTAAATATCTTAGCAACTATTAAACTATACAAGCAACAAAAGGCTAGGATCAAAAAAACTAAAAAACGGCTGCTACTGTAAGGTGTCAAATATATCAAGCGGGATCAGTGTAAAACTGGTTAAGGTATTATAAAACCTAATGTGGCGACTAATTTTCCCGAGGGGATATCAAACATTCTCCACTGGCAACTACTGGCTTTCATTATAAAAATAAACTTTTGGCAGCGATTGTTAGGTAGCTTTAAAACTGAAAATGGGTATTATAATAATGTATTTGGATATTAGAATATTGTTTGCAAATTCGGAAATTCTTGAAAAAGGCGGCGTTGTTTGGGGTGTTGTCTGTCCGAGTTTTTGTTGGTTGGGCGGCCATTTTGAATCCGATTGGATCAATTATAGGTTACTTCCTGTTTGAAAACTAAAGATACACTTATAAGCAGAACCGGGAGCCGGAGCGAAGCGGAGTGGAGCGAGGCGACCCCCTACTTCTGGCAACCCCCCCTCCAACCCCTCATCCCCTCCAACTCCCCTGCCCAACAATGCAAAAAAACTTCAAAACTCAAAACTTTAAAAAATCATATCTCAGCAATTAGGCATTTCCGCGGGGGGGGAGGAGTAGGGGAGGTATGTACCAACAATACTTATGTTTATTTAGGTAGGTTCATTTAAAGTTCATTTAAAAGAGGGAAGGTTAATAATAAATAAGATAGTCAAGAAAAAATTAAATAGACCAAGAATAGTTTTTTAGCATGTCACAATTTGGTTTATTTAGATCCCTACAAATGTAGCCAAAAGTATTTTTTTTAAGATCTTGTTTGTATTTATTTAAGACCTTGGTCAAGTTTATAGACAGCCCCATTTTAGAATTTATGAAAGCCTATTTTAATTTTTTTATCCGCCAATAATTTGTCGCCTTAGAAGAAATTCAATTGCCACAAAAGAAAATCACTGCCAGATAAAATTTAAATAAAACCTCAAAACTCATTAAAAAGCCGCCGCTTTCTAGTTAAGATGCTACCTCAAATTAGTCGCCAAAGTAGTTTATTTACGGAATGGTATCAATTTGTCGCCGCGTAAGGCCGCGTTAAATACATGCCTTTTATTTTATTTCTATGCCCTCTAGTGTCAAAATAAAGAAACTTAGCGTGACTGTGGCTCCCTCTTTGTATGATGTTGTAAGATTGTGTTGACTGACGCGGCCTTAGCTTTTAGCACGCATCCGACTCGAGACAAAGCTTTCGAAAGCTTCACCGTAAATTCGATTCTGAACTCGTTCAATAGATGGCACTACGAGGTAGTTAGAAACAAGACGACATTCTGGGATAGGGACGTTGTGGGAATGCACATTATGAAAAAAGGCATTATGGGAAGAAGAATTTTGATAAAAGACATTTAATTTGGGAAAATAATGGGACTTTTCGAAAAATGGAAAGAATCCTCCAAACAACCTTCTGTAACACTCTGTTCATTGTAGATAGATAGAAAATAAATACATTGGGTGTTAGATCAGTTTAGTAGGTATAATTTCTCAATTAATTCAATTTATTTCAATTGAAATAAGCAGGGGAGAGGGACAATAAAGTGTTTCCTGTTTGTGTATTTGAGTTATTGACTGGCATGGAGGAGGCTGGAGCCTGTTGGTACTGATGGTTCCAAACCACATTAAAACAACAACATAGCATCTCGCCTTACCCCATATGGGGTGGCAGAGGCTCAACGGTGCTTACGTTCCAGTTTTTTGATACTCCATTATGCATTATGCATGCAAGACAAGAATATCTGAAGAAAAATATATATTTGGAATAGTTATCTTCACAATCTGCCTTCACTATCTTTTCGAATCAGATCAAAAGGTTACGTGTTCTGCCCATCTTCCTACGCATAATCTGCAACGATATAATAACTACTATGGCCAACGTAAATGGAGAATACATGCTTCCTATAATTAATTGCCTTCAGATAATGTTACGAGTCTTACGAGCCTACAGTTTGAAAAGAGTAGAAAATTTATATTATACTAACTAAGCATTACAGACTGCTGTAACCTTCTTTGTAATGCCAGTACCTAACTAAGCCTTAGTAATAAAATAACAGAATATTTATAATTGTAAGACGCATCAGTACTTGCGATCTCACTTTCCGCGCATAACCGCATACGATTTTCGCGGATAGTTCATAAGTTTTGTTTTGGTAAATAAATAAATAAATAAAAAATAAAAAAGCGGTTAAGTGCGGGTCGGTATCGCACACGAAGGGTACCGTACCATCGTACAACAAATCAAAAGCACTCAAAACAATAAAAAATAAACAAAAAGAAAATTTAAAAAGTTTATGCCTTCACGAGATTTGAACCGACGACCTCCGGATTGAGAGTCTACATCATACCGGCTGAGCTACCACAACCATGTGGGTTGACGCGAAATATGCTATCATATTTAAATGTGTAGTATATGTGTCTATGACATGGTTGCTATGACAATAAATAAACAGTTTCAGTCAAGATCTCCATTTTGAAATGCGTAAGTGTATCTAAACACGTCTCTTGTATCGGGGCCCCCTTTAATTTGCAATATCTCTCGTATTTCAGTATTTGTGGTTGGTGCGGCAACAGCTATACACATTCTGTGAAAATTTCAGCTTTCTATCTATTACGGTTCGTGCAGACGGACCCGGTGACAGACAGGACGGACGGACGGACGGACGGACAGACGGACAGCGAAGTCTCAGTATTAGGGTCCCGTTTGGCACCCTTCGGGTACGGTACCCTAAAAACTGCCAATTAATTAGTAAACATAAAATTGTAACAGTGCATTTCACCACACTCTTACCTTTTGTAACACTGTCCCACACTCAAGAGGTTAACAAAATTATCAAACAACGGTCGCGTGCCAGTACTATCCACAACCTTATCTCTTACCACCACCCCGATCTTTACCATCTCATCAATAGTGTTCGTTATCGTCTAAACTAGCCGCTTAATAACTCTGGCAGTAGTAGAAGCTTGACAGATCAATGTCGGGGCGGCGGCGGAACCGCTGGCTCGTAGGCCAGACGTTTGCCGTTGCAATACAGCTGTTGCAGCTGGTAGGGTAGAATGAACTCTATGATAGAGACATGAGGTTTGATATGCATGCGGCCGAGAGATGGTGAGATTTGTTGACCGGTGTTGTTATGGCGAGTGGGAGTTACCGGCGAGTGATCTACACTGATTGTTCTTTAATTTGAATTAATATAACAAACAGCGTCACTTGCTTTGCTTCCTTCTTCTTCTTCTTATTAAAGTGCTCTTCTTTTCCTCTTATATTTTTAAATAGCTTGCATAGTGTCCCACTACTGGGCAAACGCCTCCCCTATATGAGACCATTCCTCCCTGTGCTGTGCTGCCTCCACCTATTCCGGCAAATACCTGTCCGTCGTCCCGCCATCGACGTCTCTTTTCTCTTATACAACGTGTAAATGAATTAAAGCAAAATGGGAAACTACTTTGTTAGGGACATCATTCTGAGCAACTTTCAGTATGAAACCGATTTGATCAGAGCAACTTTATTTTTCACTTCCCAGTACATTTTGGCCTGAGTGGATCAGCTGATTTGTATGGAGAAGTGAAAAATAAAGTCGCTCTCATAATGAAAGTTGTTTAGAATGACGTCCCTAACAAAGTAGTTTCTCATTTTGCGTTAATTCGTTTACACCTTGTATATGGGGTTAATTTTGTGTCAAGGTCAAGTGTACTTAAACTTTTAAACAATCTCATCATAATTTGGTCAGGTTCTCTCGCGAGAACATGAAAATTAGCGTCTTGCTTGAGTATGATTTGTTGCTCTTGCGCAGCTTCCAAGCAGGTAAGCAATAGTCCCCCAATAATAAGGGTCATTTTGACAAACAAAATAACTTTTGCTATGGATATGAGTATGAGTCACACATAAATATGCATCAAAGGTGAATCGAGATGAGTATCTACTAATTGCTAACTTGATTTCTATCTTTCGGCCCTCCTGTGGCGAGCGAGCTACAGCAGTGTACGTAGCATTCAGTGTACGACAAACACCCAAATATTCTCGCAGCACATCTCGCGTCTACCCACATTTCACAGTACCCGCTAGTATTTTTAGCGCGCAGCAAAGCGGCCGCCGCACGCGCGACCAGCCCAGTGTTACCGTGGAACTGCGAAACATGGACAGCTATTAGCCGCGGTGGATGCAGTGATTAGTGATAGTGCAGCGTACAGCAAATAGTGGGCAATGTGTATGTTATGACGAAGGCTGAACCATGGATGCGTTTAGAAGACAGAAGTTCAAAATGGCCAGGTCCAGGCGACGGGTATGTCACAGATACAGACGCTGAACGCATCAATCTGATTTAGATGCTTGTGTAATTGTTGATAAACAGTGGTTTCCTGTTTGTTATCTCTGTCTAGGGTCGTTTTTATAGTTTTTGGTAATCTAAAATTAATGTAAGACTGAATCGTTTAGGTTTGTTTGGCACCACAGCGCACTCTGGTGGAGTAATACTGCTTTTCAATTGGATTATCAAAATGTATGAAGATAGTAAAACTTTGACGTCGTTGATATGAAAATCTGAATCGAACTACCTATTATAGTACCTATATTTATAATTGAATGATGGTATTGTGATGCGTTGGAGCCATTACATCCACATACCTAGGACCTATCCTAGACTAGGGGAAAGTAGAAAGTATCCCACACAACTAGTCAATGGAGAATTTAATTCAAATTAAACATGACTTTATTTTTGGAAAATTTAAAATATTCTGGTGTGGTATTAGCGAAGTGAACCTCCGATGAAATCGGTTGCTAAGTGAAAAGCACTAAGTAGCACTACTACCATATTGTCATTTTGTTATTTGTTTATTAAGAAAACCAACAGAATTACAGTTACGTTACCTTATACCTTGCTTTGTATAACCATATCTATCGCAAATAAAAGTCTTTATCTTTATCTTTATCTTAAACAAATTACTTATTTACTACACAGCCAATTATAGGTTTCCATCGATTACAACATAGTATATAGGTTATACATAATAATTACGTATCCTTTACAGAAGAAAAAGGTTTGGTCCACCTGTCATTACAATCTTGTCTCGTGTTTTCAAAACATTCATGAATGAATGTGTGTGACTCAGAGTAAACGAACGAATTACTCATCTCCCAATGATGTCGAAACTTAAAATGACCGCACCTCAAGGGCTACATTCCAGAACAGTATAGACAGGATATTACTTCATATAATTGTACCAACTTCCAAATAAACAAACTCATAACTACATTTATGAACGAATATAAACTAGCTAAGTACGACTTACTACTCTTGTTTATTCCTTGATTACGAGTAGGTCTTGTTGTACTCTAAATTAGCGCATGTTTGATCACTATCAAAATAATATTATGTTGTATTTATATGTGAACTGCAAAACCCTGCTACTACGTACGTAACATAACATTACCGAGTACGAGATATCATTACCGGGAACCGAAATCACGCACGCGACTTTATTAGGCCAGAGAGACATTTTTGAGATCTTCGAAATGAATCTTGAATTCGCGCTCGAAAGTAAATCGTGTTCGAACTTATTTTCTACTGGTCCTCTTTTTATGCATTTTTGAAGCACTCAAAATCAGTGTTACCATTACCATATTCAAAACCTATAAAGAACTTCGTTTCACGCAAAAAAAAAATATTGGTTGCCTGTAAAGTCGGTATACGGGCGAAAGTTTTACGTGACAACGACTTTGAGTGGTAAAATAATTTTAATGTGAATATTCATTCGTATAGTAGGAAGAAGGATGAAATAATAGTAACAATTTAAAACATTTATTTATACAAAGAATTAGTGGAAGGGACGCGTGCCTTTCACTTTTTATGTCTGTCTCTCTCGCTCTTAGGCGGGCTAACCATGCCCGAGTGGAAGGGACGCGTGCCTCTCACTCGCTCTCATTGTGAGCGCATAACGTGAGCGGAGCGTAACGCAGTTTCTTGAAGTGTCACCCGGCAAACCAATTTATAAGACGTTGTCACGTCAAAAAACCGACCAGCAATAACTCATTGATTTTGAAAAAGGATTACTTCAAGATGATTTGTGTAAATGTACAATCAATGCTATTATTGTCTTTAAATCCCGATCGTAATTTTATAATGGAATTGTTTCGTAACTGGCATTACCTGTTTATATTATTGTTTTTTCTCTTTGTGTTTACTACATGCTGTGAAACATCAAAAATTCATAAATAAATAAATAAATAAGAACTCATCAGTCAAATGGAAATTTATACAAACTACTAGTAGAAATCAAGAAGCGAGTGGGCAGGACCACTCGTTGTAGAAACCACGGAATGAATTTTCAAAAACGGCGTTTTAATAAATTTGTACATGAAAGTGGCGCTTTCGAATGCGAATTGGTTTTCGAAGGCCTCAAAATTACACCTCCAGCAACGAAAAGAAAACGGAAATTATTTTAATGTTCAAAATCCGTTTTAATATGCCGCTCTCAGGTTGGAGAATTGTCTTAGCATGTTACATTAAAATCTGTCATTTTCACACGCTTGAGGTAGCTCTCAGAGTTGAGAGCGGTTTATTAATAAGGGCCTGTGTCGACACAACATAGACGTACCTGTCTCTAACTATCCCTCTACTGGAGAAAAGGCATCAGTATATTTATGTATGCATGTGTGTACATACATATGTGTGTTTACATACATCGTGTCCGTGTCATTGAGTGCGCTTGGCAACAGCGGGTTACAGCAAACTAGGTCAAGGCAGGAGTCACCAATTTCACTTCCTGCTGCGAGTAACATGCCATACTGCGGATTTTGCGATGTCTTAAGGGGGCTGCGACCGCGTGGATTTCCCATACAAACGTTATACAAAAATGATTTGAATTTGAGAACTAGTTCAAGGCATTTAGATTGTTAATCGGATTTATACACTGTTTACGCAGGTTCGTGTTCTGTATACCAGGGTTACTCTTCAACCAATTTAAAAATATTTTTAAGTTATTTGAATAAGAACCTTGATATACGACCAGGAACCTGCGTAGACAGTGTATAAATCCGATTAACAGTCTAAATGCTTTGAACTAGTTCTCAAATTGAAATCATTTTTGTATTACGTTTGTATGGGAAATTCCCGCGCAGCCCCCTTAAGCGCGATACGCTATAGAGACAGAATATATGGAATATTTAGAATGAGAAATAAACAAGACATGCATGCATGCTTTCCCGTATGTTCAGTGTTTTCAGTTCCTGTCTCTGTGCTGTGTTGTTTCTGATATGTATGTCCAGTAAATGTGCCTTATTTGGTGTCATGGCTGTAGCGATGGGCCAACCCCGGTCACTACCCAGTCACGCCAATGGAGTATTGATAACTAGCTATAGAAGTTTGATTAGGTAATCTAACTATGCATCTGCCACATCATAGGGAAATGGTGTGGCGCTATGATTGTTTTTGTTATTTATTTGGATATATTGGTCGCGGAAAAAAACATTGAGGATAAATATAATCCTTATGTAAAAGCTTTGAAAAATTGGTGTTCTGAAGAAAATCAAGGGCCACTAGTACTTTTAATAAACAATTAGCTGGGACATTGAAGACTGATCTGAATATTATGATGCAATCCTACGGGTATATCCATTCGGCCTACCCATATAGTTTTGCAGGTGCTATATCACGTATTAACTCAATAGACGAGGTTCTTTCTGACTTCCAAAAAAGCTGCGTTAAACGCTAACTACAAAAAAAAACTGTTCTGCCAACAAGTACCGCTGCTGTGTCGTTCACAATATATCCAACCTGCGCGGTCTAGCAATCTGTGCATAAATATGAGGCACCATTAGACCCCCAATTCCAGGTCTCGTAAGATTCGACCTAATGGTTTTCCTACATACTTTACTTATTGTATTCCTCATTTCCAATATGATAAGTCCAAACTTCCTTCTCGTCCCAGATTTATAATAAAGAACCATCTTTTGCCAAAACCTATTTGTTCATTCAAGGGTTTCCTCCGCAATCAATCATCCGGCTCCATTACCCAGGCTCGGTTAGTCTAGACGTCCTAGAATCCCGTTCCATTTACATACAGATCGCAGCCCAGTTGTCGCATGTCCTGTGCCAGTGCCACCAGAGCCCGGAGTCCTGTTATCTGGGTCATCGTCGTCGCCGGCGCGACGCACCGTATCGATCCACCCTACGCGAAACACGCATGCGCGACACCAACAACCAACTAATGCACTTATCACTTACCACTACTTCGAACTCGAGTCTTTCAACGAACACTATTCTTTGAGTATCTTTGGTAGGTAATGAATTATTTTGAGAGTTGTCAACTAATTCAGAATAGTGTTGACTTGTGTTTGAAGAAGTGGACTTTAATAAGAGAACAAAAGACAATATGCTCTAAGCGAAAGACCTAAGCACTTTTATTATTTTACTCTGTTTCAATATCTTTAAAGGCCATTTTGCTGTGTCACGGTTTTGCACGTTTTAGTGCACCTAAGGTTCAATTTAGCGAGTTGGTGACCTGGGTGGTGGTAGTAAGTCAATAAGTGGTCTAAACAGAGGAAGTAAGGTTGAATTTCAGTTGTAGCAGATTGAGGGTAAGGAAAATGTACACGTGTCGCCTTATCGGAGTTTCCTCCCAGATTGATTAAATTGTTAAGCTGCAGTTTTTTTGGTCTCGTGTTATACATTAAACGTGGCATTGCTATTAGTATAATATATTTAGTTATTAGGCGCCAAATATTGTTAACACTTACGGATACGGAAAAAAAACAACTCAATGAATGTTACGAAAATCGAAAAACAAATACTTAATTTTCGAAAGGAGTTGATTAACTTACTTACGGCATACGGCGTCGTACAGGGTGTGATAGGAAGCTCTTATCTTCAGTGAATGTTATACTATAAATAATGAGAAATGTGTTTCGCACATATGCCTCAACTGTGCTTTCACTTTCAAAACTGCTACGCGCGACAAAACGTAACGTAGTCGTAGCCGCTACGCCGCCGTAGCGCGACGTAGTAGTCCCAGTCAGCAGTGTCATTTGAGATCTTTATTTTGTCATGGTATACGAGTACTGCTTATGTTTATGTTTATGAACATTTCATAAAATAAGTTAAGAATCTCACAGATCTGTAACAGGAGCTGACCGCGCCAAATATGTTTGTCTTTTGAAGAAAGGTGCGAAAGTTGAAAAATTCCCAAGTCCCTAATTCCAACATTCCCAAGTTTCTACAACCTGGATTGATTTATTAAATTAATTCATCCGTCTGGCCCCACACTAGGATACCCTGTATCATTGGAACCAGAAAACGCGACATCACAAACATGTTAACATCCAACGCTGGAGATTTTTCCTCCTTCCCACCCGAGTCCTCTCGCTTGGAAAGCACATCAACCACAACGCAATTAAATAAGCCGCCAAGTGCGAGTTGGACACGCGTTGAAAGGGTTTCGTACAAAGTAGGCTAAACTTTCCATTTTTCATACAAACTTTGCACCCCAGATTTAGGGGGGGGGGGGGGGGGGTTAAAGCTGTGGATTACGGAGTTTTTATGGAATATGGTCTTACAAAATTTCAGATTTTCAGGACTTTGGTAGTACCCTAGAGGAACCAGTCATATTATTGCGCATAACTTTTTCAAAATTAGTCTTAAAAATATTATAAAAATACATTTAAGATCCTCACGCCGCCCCGTGCGCTTTCATTGGATATGTCACACTGCATATGTTGATTTCTTTTTAATTTTATTAACTTATTTGAGCCCCCAAAAGCGGCTCCCATATGTCACATTTATATATTTACATTGCACCAGATATCGATATGTGTACCAATTTTCAACTTTATCGGTCCAATATGTTCCGAGTGACGGACGGACGGACAGACGCACGAGTGATCTTGTCTGATCGAAACCCTAAAAACAAACTTTCAGCAACACCGCTCGCTAATCCCCACATTCCGAAGTAGCACAACCTGCCCCAGTTCACCTCGCTTAACCTGACTCCGGTCGGCGACCGTTGCGCGCGCCGCCCATTCATGCGCGGGGCGGGCGCCCGTCACTCCGCGGCGCGCCAGGCCCACGGTCGCGCGGCTGCCACGCCACCACGGCCGACCACGAAGCCATCCCTCTGGTGGCGGTCAGCCACCACCTGCAGCCGGCCAGAAACATTATGGGGTACAAAGACGGCGGCTACAATAAGCTGTTTGCACAGGTGTGTGTGATGTCGTGAGGTGTGTTGTATTGTAAACAACGGTGTTTTGTGGAAATGCTGGAAAGCTTTGTGGGGTGATGTGGCGTTCGCGTGCTATTGATGGGGAATTGTTTGTTTGATGGTTTATTCGCGATTTGGAAAGATTTTAATAATTTACGGTAAGGTTTTCTTTTAAACACATTTCTCAATTGCAAGAAAAGGGTTGTTGTATGAATACATTCATACAAATGTGGCAAATGTTTCGAGTGGGTTTAGTAAAAGGCTGTAAAGCGTTACACATAACCCTTTGCTAGCATAGACAAAACATGTACTCGTCTTAGGACATAATAAACCATGAAGACAATCTTATGACTAAAATATCAAATTGACACATGATTATTTTCAACGTCATCCGTTTGTTGATACCGTATCAATGATGACCACCAACACCAAGTATGACTCACTTGCTCTTATCATTAGTGTAGTGTATTGTATATGGCTCACTTGACATACCGATTTCATTATCTTTTGACAACTTTAACTAAGTATACCTACAACTAATTGTGCCTTAGAATAAATGGTCAAGTGCGAGTAGGACTCGCGCACTCGGTTCCGATCACACTTGTAGATTGTTACCTCGTCGTAACTGGTGTAATAAGTGTATCTACGTAAAAAATTATGGTGTCATCAATTTAAACCAAAATAAGTACATATTATTTTTGCAGAAAGACAGAAATTTACAGTTTTCAGACTTTTCTCTTTGCCTTGCTTTGTGCAAAATTTCATGATTCTAGTTCAACGGGAAGTACCCTATATAGGTTTTGAGACCATTGCAATTACTATGAAAATCCATCAATTTTACAGCATAAACGGTCGTAGTATTGACTGGATTGACCTAAAAAGGTTGATTTTTTCACAGCTATAAGAGACTACAGACGAGCATTTGATATACTTGGGCTTGATACTTCCACGCGTTCCCGCTAAAAAAGTTCCTGTCAGACGGACAGACATACAGACAGATAGATGGACAGCGAAGGTGGTCCTATAAGGGTTCCTTTTTAAGGATCGGAACACTAAAAAGTACTAAACATCTGGATGCAGTCTACATATATACGTACGTACGTAGGTACATATGTACGAACCATACACATATGTATTTCATACTTCATTTCATTTATACTTTATTGCACCAAACATAAAAAACACGTAACATTTACATACTTTATTTTATGCAAAACTGTCTTTTGTTTATTAGACCGGATCTACACCTCAAGTATACCTCACATCAGGGAGCACTTATCCAGTGGAGAGCGCATAGATACATTTTCCTTTCAAACACAACTCACCAATTTACGAACGGCGGGGGACGAGGTAAGAGAGCTGTGATTGGTCAGCCGCTGCGAAACTGTCTGGCGGCCCCGTCATCGTACATAGGTTGCGTATGCGAACGTTTGTTGAATATAACAAACGTTTGGCGAGCCCCATTACCCCGCAGGCGCAGTCAATTGGATATATAGTCTCTGCCTCATACATACGCTCTTTGAGTGAACATACGCGGTTATAAATAAACAAAAAGTTACTATTTTTATTCTGTTTATGAAATCAAAAAGTAGTTCTAAAAGTTCACTCGTCAATCTTTCGTTGTCTGCCACCATTGCTCTTTAAAAACAAGCAGAATAAACTGGCACAGACACAGATCTGTGAATCTCAACACTGGGTAATAAAATATAAACCGGCCAAGTGCCAGTCGAACTCGGGTACCGAGTGTTCTACACAAATAGATAGATAAATAAATAAATAGCATTTTTTGTGCAAGAACTACCACGGTTTATGGATTATTTTATTGTGACTTTTTCACATTTTTAAGGGACTACAGGGCCCGTGCTCCCACCTCCAGCCAATGTTAATTAGGAGCCTAATCAGTATTGATAAGGCACCTAATTTGATCCAAGAAAATACCATGACCGTTTTAAAACAATTAACTCATATTTATAGGTAAAACAAAATTTACTATGGAGTATTGGTTAAAATGAAAATGGTTGCCAATATGCCATGGTGATATATGTATATTTGAATCGCAAAAAAGGTTGTAGTATTAAGGCTGACCTAGGTACTGAGATGAGTTCCTGCGAAAGTGTGTTGTATTGACAGACGGACAGACGATGAAGTTATCCTTCCTTTTTTAACCGACTTCCCAAAGGAGGAGGTTTACAATTCGTCCGGATGTTTTTATTATTTTTTTTATGTATGTGCCCCGATAGCGCCTAGACGGATGGACCGATTTGGAATTATTTTTTTTGTTTGAAAGGGTTTACCTTCCCATTGGTCCCATTGACACCAGGTCAGGATCTGATGATGGGATCCTGGAGAAATCGAGGGAACTCTTCAAATACTATAGGCAGACCTATAGTGATTTTTGTGCTTTTAGTAATAACTCATGCATTTACTCACGGTAAGCATAATATTGCGATGCGGAACTGCTGATGAAGACCACTTAGGGCCACCAGAACTGTTCAATACTAGGTACAAATACAATGCGTGGCTGACGGGCAGCCAACGCATAGCCTAAGCCGGTGGACCTAGAGCCATGAAACTTTGAACAGAGGTTCCTTAGTAGCGTGGGGTAGCACTGAGATGGGATTTGTCAAAATTAATTCCCCAAGGGGAGGGGGGGGGATAAGGGGTTACAGTTTGTATTAAACTCAATCTAATCAAATAGGGTTTGTGGAAGTCGGTTTTTTCAAAATTTTACTTTTTGTTTCAATTATCCTTTTATAATACGGAGCCCTAAATAGAATAAGGAATGTCAAAAAAGTATAACTTAAAGCCTACCTACTTTACCTACCTACCCAGCCAAAACTATTCCTTATAGCTATATTCACTATTCACTATTGTATTGTGTGATTTTGACTGGCATGTCAGTAATATTTTACATAGGTAAGTTTGAGATGAGAAGAGATAGAGCTCCGTGGTCTAGTGTGTTACACGCTTGCTTCTCACGCAGAAGATACAAGGTCAGATCCTGGTGCTGACCTTGTACTAAGTTTCGGATGACACGTCAAGCTGTAGATCCCGGCTACTATTGCTACTTGGTAGAATAGTAGTCGTAAAACCCCTCCACCAACCCGCACTGAGCCAGCGTGTTGGAGCATGGCTCAACCTTACTGGTGTCCTCGTAAAGGCCTGTGCGTGGGGACGTAAATGGGCTAAATTTACATTTACCTATGTTTGAGAACCTCGGCTGGACTTCTCTCTGCGAAAAATGTATTTGATTTTTTATGTTCCCTTCTGATGGATTTATTCTTGACTAGATACCCGTGACATGTTTTTAATATCCTCATAGACTGCTGTTTTCATCATTTAAATTTTCATTGGCACGTTATTTAATTTGGCGAAAGACAGTGTCACTATTTTCTTTAATGATCGTAAAATTTTCAGTAGTAGTTTATGCATCCGGGTTATTATGGGTCATATTTTAGGTTTAACAATATGGCTAAAATCATACCGATACGGTATAATATCACCCATTTCACCACCGAAACGTTTTTAGTTACAACTGTAACCGAGTTGCGACAAACTCATCGTCAACTCAGATTTTATAAATAGTCCTTCTCGGTGTTCGATAAGTAAACCTAAACGCGTCCCACGTCCTCGCTCACGCCATGAATATTACAGACGAAGCCTTTTAATAACCGAGTACACAACAAGAACACAGAAAGCGAATTAGGCACGCCAACTCTATGACGCCACGGCGCCAAACACGACCAAATTGGTTTTCGTTAAAAACGCCACAGCGTTTTGGCCCAAAACAAGGACGGGAATAAAATATGCAGGGCGGGCGGGCAATATTGAGCGGTGGGGCGGGCGGTGATGACGTCAGAGACCCGCCGCGCCGCCTGTCTGCCGGGAGGCTTCGACGATCCAGTCCATCTGAGCCCTCTTTATCTGACGCTTCGCCATAAAAAGATTATTTTGGCTGAACGACTTTAGTACCTTTGTCTGACACAATTAAATAAATATTTATTGGTGTTTCACGACTATAAATTCGATGGTGACCATGATTTTGCTATGTACCCATTTTGTTACTTCAGGCCAAGGTGAGATTTCAAATTTTCAATCCTATATATATTTTTATAGTTATTGCATGTTACTCGTAGATATCGATGTGGTTCTTCCAGTTTGCAAAATATTTAACAACCGCTCGCTCCAGCATATTTATACCCAGCAATCACCGATAAATTAAAAAAAAATACGAAATGCAAAAATTGTTGTTCGTCCGTCGGTCCGTCTGTGTGTCAAGACCTTCTACATCAAGAACGCGTGGACGTATCAAATTGTTGTAAGATCTGTGGTCGCATATAGCTGTGAAAAATCCGACCTTCTAGGTCAGCGCAATCGAACGCTACGTCCGTTTATGCTGTAAAATTCTTGCATTTTCATAGTAATCGCAATGGACCCAAAACCTATAGGGTACTTCCCGTAATCATGAAATTTGGCACAAAGCAAGGCCTTATAACACTAGTAAAGGGTACAATCTGAAATCTGCAGGTTTCTGCCTTTTTACGAAAATATTTATTTTGTTTACATGTAATACATCATACTTTAGTTTTTATGTGGAAACCTAATTACACATGTTACGCTCTGTAAGTGAGATCGGAACTCTTGGTGCACAAGTCCTACTCGCACTTGACCGTTTATTATTAATGCCTGGGTCATTATTCAGGATTTCAATATAGGTCCAGATCCCAGGGACACCCTGTAATCAGGCAGTGATTTCATATGCCGAAAGCAGTATATACTTCCGTCTTGTATATAGTTGTTTTTCACATGTTTGTCATGATTCTAATTAGCCCAGTATCTTGAGATTACTTTGAGAGCTCGTCGTCAAGAGACCACGAAAAAGTGTTTCTAATTTTCTTAGCCTTCATTGTTGTGTCCCAGTTTATTGACATATGTATCGGCCATGATGTCGTTATAATACAGTTCTTTTATTTTCTTGGTATTTATTTAAGTTGTGAGTGAAAAACTGAAACAAAAAACAGTTTGGTGATACTGTTACTTCTAATATTTCTAGGAAAATGATCGTTATTAATACGAGCGAAAGGTCAAATGACCGGTCATCACATGGTCCGGGGTCTCAAGTCCCGTACCGCTACAGCCTCCCAGTGGTGTAGCGATTGCTTCAAAAATACAGAAAATGACACAATCGGTAGTCTGGTAAACAAAAATGGCCGTCCTTCGACGCTATCGGCTTCTCAATAGCAGTGGCGTGGCAAATTGGAAGTCCCGTGTGCTAATGGTTCCACGGTGGCTGTGGCATGGCAGTGGCTGTCAAAATTGATTTTCTGCAGCAATACGTATGCCGAAAACCAAAGACAAACCTATCGATCGAATAGAGGAAAGTGGCAAAGTAATCTGTGGTTGAGGGTGTGTTTGTGTCTGTGTGTCATTGCTAGAGCCATTCTGTTGATGTTCTGTTGATATTCTGTTGATATTCTATTGAATGTAACAGTGGACTAACACGGCTGGCAACTAATAGCCATTGTATAGCCGTATTATATCGATGGTGTGGCGATGGCTTGAAACTTTAGAGACTTGACACCCATTTTCATCGTAAGTTTCTGTTTGGAGGCTCTACTGCGGCGTTGTTGGTTGCGACAGAATGCGCGCGCAGCAGGCCGCATGCACCAACATGTGTACTGTCACCGGATGCCACTATAAAAATAAAACGCAACCCGGAATCACTGCATTCTTTAAAAAGTAGGCAACACTGCGATATTTTATACACGGAAATGGGAAATAATACGATTTTCTAAGAATATTGTGGCTATATTTACGAAGGATTTAGTCTTAAAGGAGATTTGCAAGCGTTTAAACATGTAACTTGTATAAACGGTGGTAATTGTGTGCAGCAGGTGGGAGGTAACGAAACTTTAATTAAATATTGACTTTACCCTGTCCGTCTTTAAAAAATTCTTAAATAAACAAAATTTTCACACTAAAACTGGCTATCCAAAAAGCCTTAACCGCGAAACTTGATAGGAAGACTCAGGGCCGACAGATGGGATGCGAGTGCGAAGTCGTCCCACTTTTACATTCCATCTAAAAAGTTCACCCGAAAGTGCTTGCTCGCTCTTCATCTAGAACTATCGGGCTAGGCTCCAAAAACGGTGTCGTAATTTAACGCAAGATAAATGCCCTAAAAAGTCGATCGTGTAATCGTGTTAACCTGCAATGCTAATTTCGTAATTACTGTATTGCATACAGATAATTGACCGAGCGAGCGAAGCGAGCGAAGCGTCTCCGTTTCAGGTTTGGGCAAAAATGCTTTCGTATGTCCGGTTGTTCTCCTCTACAGGTCGCATTTATGAACCGATTCTCGTGAAATTTTGTGAGCAGGTTGGAAAAATAAATAGAATTTTTTACACGAGCCAGTTTTTTGATTTTTTTCAAAATGGCGGAGAAAAAAAATCCCTACAACCCAAACGGCTCGATGGATATTAACAAATGAGGTGTCGTTGGATTCGTAAAGACCATGAGAGTGAAACAGATGAGCGAGCGAAGCGAGCGAAGCGTCTCCGTTTCAGGTTTGGGCAAAAATGCTTTTGTATGTCCGGTTGTTCTCCTCTACAGGTCGCATTTATGAACCGATTCTCGTGAAATTTTGTGAGCAGGTTGGAAAAATAAATAGAATTTTTTACTCGAGCCAGTTTTTTGATTTTTTTCAAAATGGCGGAGATATGGGGTTTTAAAATGTAAAAAAATCGCTACAACCCAAACGGCTCGATGGATATTAACAAATGAGGTGTCGTTGGATTCGTAAAGACCAACAGATTATATAATTTTAGTAAAAAGTCAATAGGTTGTATTAAAGATCGCGAAATGTAGTTTACAAAGTTATTGGTGCGGCTACTTTCATACTGCATGTACGTAACCAGGTACATTCATAAGTTTGTATGTGTTATTGACAGATAATTATTTGGGTTATTTTTTTATGTGTGTTAGCAGTTCAGCTTTCCCACCGACATACTCGCGAGGTCTACAGCTCACAGAGCCACTAGTATAATTGATTGACAAAACATACGTAACAATCGGTCATTTGCGAGTCAGATCTCACACAAAGGGTTTCGCGCCATCGTCGCGTCGTATTAGAAAAAGTAAATAGAAAACACATTTGTTGTATGGGGACACCCGGTTCGTGAGATAGAGCCCACTGACGGACAGACAGATAGACAGACGGATGGACACCGACGACTTAGTAATAGGGTTGTTTGGCACCCATTGGGTACAGAAACTATACAATAGTATACAGAGGCGAGCTTATCTCTAATTGTTCTTTCTCTCGCTTCCAGGGCTCTGCCGATTCCAATTACTCTCAACCGTCGTCTGAGCTGTCGCTGGACGACGACAAGGAGGCGCTGCGCCGAGAGAAGGAAGCGCAGGCTCTCGCACAACTCGAGAAGGCAAGGGTTAGTACCAACACTAATATTAGTAAATATTTTCAGCCATACTACGCCACGCTGGCTCAGAGTTCATGGAGGGGTGTCGGGCTAGGGGTCAACCCAGAGACTATATATCCAATTGACTGCGCCTGCGGGGGAATGCGGCTCGCCAAACATTACTTGTATTCAACGTATGCAACCTATGTACGATGACGGGCCGCCAGACAGTTTCTCAGCGGCTGACCAATCACAGCTCATTTACCTCGTCCCCCGCCGCCTGTAAATTGGTGAGTTGTGTTTCAAAGGAAAATGTATCTATGCACTCTCCACTGGATAAGTGCTCCCTGTATTCAACACTAATATTATCATTAACATTTTCATACAAGCACATACATTGCTTCTGGCTCCTCACCAAGAAACAGCGACGCCACAAACATTCAAGGCTGGGTTTTTTTCTACTTCCCCAGCCGGGATTCGAACCCGGGACCTGTCGCTTGGGAAGCACAGCACCATAATCTTAGCACTTGATTTTCATCATCATCGTCATAAACACTCACGATCACGAACCCTCAACCGGTAGCCCCGAGTGCGTCGTCCTATTTAATCACACAGGAAGTATCTTAGGATAAGATTTTTAGGATTTTTAATTGTAGTTACTGCGATCTCCGCACTAGGCTAACCTGTATCGCGAAGACCGTCACAAATCGAGTGCCATGAACATATCGATCGATCGTAAGCGGAAACGTGTTTGATTTATTATGTGTGGGATATGAGATGAGATAATGTATTGTTATGTACTTAAACAACCTTATAATACATAAAATAAAGATAAAATTGTAAAATCGGTAAGTTGACAAAATATTAGAAATGTAATATAAACTATACATAGTCGGGCCATAAGTTCTGTCACATGGGTAAAATTTCGAATTTAGAATAGAGGCCACAAAAAAAGTTATGGGAATTCGAAATTTGAATATTTCAAGAAAATAAAAATACAGGTTTTCTGGAATATTCTTCATTTTCCAATATGGAGTGGACGCGCAAAGAAGACAGAGTCGCAATAATTGCATTGCATCGTTGCGGCCACGCACCAACAGTGATTTTTAAACTGCTGAAAAATTTGAAAATTCCACTGAGATTCATTTATCGTACTATCAAACGATTCAGGGAAGATTCAAGTTTAGATGATAAACAAAGAAGCGGTCGACCTCGTACTGTTCGGACTCCAGCGGTCATCAAAGCAGTGAAGGCGCGAATCCAACGAAATCCTGTCCGCAAGCAAACAATGTTGGCTCTGCAGATGGGACTAAGCAGAACCACTGTTAAAAGAGTATTGAATGAAGACCTAGGACTGCGTGCTTACAGAAAAAGAACAGCACATCTTCTTAACGCACGGCTGAAGAAAATCAGACTCGAAAGATGCCGGGTTTTGTTAAGGCGGTACGCAGGTAAAAAATACCGCGAAATACTTTTTTCGGACGAAAAAATTTTTAATGTTGAGGAGAGTTACAACAAACAAAATGATAAAGTGTATGCACAGTCTAGTGAAGAAGCGAGCAAACGTGTGCCACGTGTTCAGCGTGGCCATCACCATTCGGCATTCATGGTTTGGCTTGGGGTCTCCTATTTGGGTCCAACAAAGGTGTTTTTTTGTGAAAAAGGAGTGAAAACCAGTGCCCTCGTATATCAAAACACAGTCCTAACAAACATTGTGGAACCTCTTTCACAAACAATGTTCAAAAATAGGCACTGGGTTTTCCAGCAGGATTCTGCACCGGCGCATAAGGCGAAAAGTACCCAAAACTGGCTCACGACCCATGGAATCGTCTTTATCAGGCACGAGGATTGGCCCTCCTCCAGTCCAGACTTGAATCCTTTGGATTATAAAATATGGCAGCACCTAGAGGAGAAGGTCTGCGCTAAACCCCATCGCAATTTGGAGTCACTTAAAGCATCTCTGATTAAAGCAGTCGCCGATATTGACATGAATGTCGTGCGTATTTCGATTGATGACTGGCCTAGCAGATTGAAGGCTTGTATCGAAGCCAGAGGAGGACATTTTGAATAATTTTAGTGTGGTTTAAATCTGTATTTTGTACCCTTTCATTTGATATATAAATGGTTGTAGTGCGTAACTCATTGTGTCATTTATTTAACTTTCCATATGTGACAAAACTTATGACCAGACTATGTATATAAATTAATTTTAAAAGCGCATCTGAAGTTTCTTTATTTATCTAATTATTCGTATTTACTTGCTTGGATTAAACATGGTGGTTCATTTTAAAATATTTTCAGTTTCGTCATAATTTAAGCTAATGAGGTATTATCTTACTTTAATTTTTGTTTCTTCTAATGTAGATGTTTTGATATCTAGTTTTTGATTTATCTTATTGTAAATATAAGGATGTAGATAATTGGAGTGTTTCTGGGCAAATGACGTTTTAACGGGACTGGGGCAAAGTCTAAAAATCTCTTTAGTTATTCGCGTCACCGATCTGTACATTGTACAATCCTCACATAAAGGTTACATGCTTGAAAGAATCCCGGAATGGTTTCCTTATGGCGATGGTTTCCTTACGATGCGTCGTAACGACGTCGATGTTTATGACAATTTCCCTTCAAATACGAACACACAAGGCATGTGACGTTGGCAAAATTATTGTGGCAGCCCCTCACCCAACAATACTAAATACCAGAAGTATTATAATTTTCTCTATTAAATTGGAAGCGTCCATGGCCTAGCGGTATACCCACATCGAAATCGATCGTGCGGGTAGCAACATTTGGCAAAGACGGTTAGTGGATGTCGTTTCTATGTGCCATTTGTTTCGCCTCTTAGTCCTAGCGGTTCACAAAATTTTGCTGCAAATATTGTTAAAGCTACGAAAATTGGCACGATTGATCTTTAGGCCAAATAAATAAATTTTACCCGTAGCACGAAAAAAAAAAGGAGTCGAGTTATGACGTCATCTGTTTTTGTATGGAATTTAAAAATATATATTCTGAAACCTATCGTGTGTGGTGTCAAATGAAAGGGCTTTTTGAGTCACTTGTTTTAAATTAATGTCAAAATCATATTCAGAAAACTTTTTTTTAAAGTCTATAGAAAACAGATGACGTCATAACTCGCCTCCATTTTTTTATTTTTTTCGTACTACTGGTCAAATTAATTTCTATGGTCTAAAGATCAATCGTGCCGATTTTCATAGCTTTAACACCATTTGCAGCTATTTCATGAAATTCGGGTTGTACCGCTAAGGCTATCTGTTTTTCGGACGACACGTGAGCTGTAGGTCCCGGCTACTGTCGCTACTCAGTGGTTGTGTTGTGGTCGTAAAGTTGTGTCAAAATCCCTATGGCAGCTTCCCAGATGGGCAGATGCGCAACCGCTGCGCCACAGAGGTCGTCTGAATCGTCGATAACTTCTAAGTCGGATCGGCGACTAGCCTGACACCCCTCCATCAAACCGCACTGAGCCAGCGTGGTGGAGCATGGCTCATTCTCACTCGCTATCCCGTAGAGGCTCGTGCCCCTCGCTGGGGACATTAATAGGCTTCATTTAACGTTTACTATTCAATCGGCCCAATATCTTCACAGATCGCTGTCTTGGTTTGAGGTTTTTATACAGGGTGTAAATGAATTAACGCAAAATGAGAAACTGCTTTGTTAGGGACATCATTCTGAGCAACTTTCATTATGAAACCGTTTTGATCACAGCTTTATTTTTCACTTCTCCATACAAATCAGCTAACCCACTTAGGCCAAAATGTACTGGAAAGTGAAAAGTAAAGTTGCTCTGATCAAATCGGTTTCATAATTAAAGTTTCTCATAATGTCCCTAACAAAGTTGTTTCTCTTCATTTACTGATTGTATTTGATGTTTATGCTTATTGTAATAATCTCGTGTTGCAGTCGAAGCCGGTCGCGTTCGCGGTGCGGACGAACGTGACGTACGATGGCATGCTGGACGACGACTCGCCGGTGCACGGCAGCGCGGTCTCCTTCGGAATGCACGAGTTCCTGCACATCAAGGTGAGGGAAACTCTTTGCTTACTTACTTCATGGGCGCACCAGACGGGGTGGCGGAGACTCAATATGAACAGTCGCCAGAGTCGATGAGACAACCAATGGCGGATCTAGGTATGGAGCCACCACGTTAGCTAGAGAACGGCCAAAGCGGAACTTGAGGCCACTATGGATAAGTCCTTCGGCTGCAAAGCCGCGTTGACACGATCAGAGTAAGCTCGTACGAGCTAGCTCGAAAAAGTAGTATTCTATCTGAGTCAATACAATACTGATATGATGGCGTCGTCCGAGTGCGTTCGTTGAACTGCCACAATACGAGTTGCATCCGAGTACACACTCGGTCCAAGCCTACTCTGATTGTGTCAACGCGGTTTAAGTTTTAATGTATTTCGGGTCAATGAAACTCTTTGCTGTTCAGTTGGCGTAGATGATGGCGCCTCGGTCCATTCTCTAGATAACGTGGTGGCACTGTACGATGGCATCTCAGGATGGCATAATGCACATCAAGGTGAGCAAACTTGAAAATTGTAACGCCTCGTGACTACGTAGGTACTTTGAGTAAACTGCGTATGAAATGTTTACCCAAAACCCCACGTACCATTCCAGGAGAAGTACGACAGCAACTGGTGGATCGGCCGCTTAGTGGCGGAGGGCAGCGACATCGGCTTCATCCCCTCCCCCGAGAAGCTGGAGAAGGTGCGCGCGGGGGTGAACCGCGCGGGCGGGGTGGCGGCGGCGCGGTACCGGCCGGGCTCCGCGGTGCTGGCCGGAGCGCCCGACCACTCCCGAGGTAGCTCGCCACCAACGCCCGGTACGTCACGCGCACCTAGAACCACGTCAGCTACGCAAGGTTGATGACTCTCGAGTTTTGCTGTCAAAATGGCGGAATTACCCACTGATGAATATTGGAGCGATGTTTTTGAATCAGCAAGGCAATCTAGAGAGCTTGATGCTTGATTATGAGTGTTGGAGGAAGGAAAAAGAGCGTCTTTCGGTTTTGAGTTTCAGTTTCAGTTTATTTATTCTTCAAACAATTTGCATTGTATTTGAAAACAAAATCTTAAAAATTACTTTAAAATTAAGTCATTAATGAATAAGGTATTCATACAGACATTTTTTAAGCAAGCAAGCATTTCTTGACCTTGACCGGGTCGGTTCAGTTTGATGCTTCTCTTTTCTACCCCCGACACGTCCAGTAAAGTTTCTATCAGCTAAATGCTTCACAGCAAAACTTTAATGGGAATCATAAACCGTGTTAGATGTCATCGTAACTCCAAACGAAGCTTTTGGCCTGATCAGTCCATTTGGAAATAACCTGGAATTTGTTGATCACTTTGTTTAAAAATATGGCCTCTGTTTCGTCTGGTGTTTTAAGTACAACGCAGTTGATTTTATTTTTGCCGTTTTTTTTTGGCGTAAATTATTGCTTTAAATGATTATATTAAATGATATTTTAACAAACGTGTAGCCTGATTAAAAATAACTACTTATGCTTACTTCTTATTTATAAGGCAATCATAACATCATAGGGACTCGTTTTGATGTTGATAAATTACTCATCTATTACTTATTATGGAAACTAAATTGATTGTTGTCTGGTAATTGTGAGTTTCTTCCTTGTTCTGGCATCGTTCCAATAAGGCCAGGGCCTTCATTGCCAAGTTTGCACTCTCTAGGTTATTCAATAAATAAGGTCAACCAGAGTTTTTGTTTTGGCCTTGCACAAAGAAATTATAGATTTTTTATTAAAGATTAGTCTTTTATCTTTCTAAAATCTTCATATCAAGAAATATCAACTGCAATTACCATTACACTACTATTTATTCTGGCCCTGTACGTACTTTAGGTACCTACCTACCATAATTTTATATTTATATTATTTACTTACATATTTGATTTATCTACCTATTGAGTATAAACCTGTAATAACTGCTTTGTACCCACATTCCATACCTCACCTTTCATTCGTGGAAATAGATGGAACTTTCCGGTATAGTGTAGCACTCAGGCACTCATTATTACGGTCCTTTTCAGATTTGTACCTTCTAACGAGGTAAGCTCACATCATCATCTCTTAGCCCGGGGAATTCCATAAATTTCCACTACTTAGTTGTTTTAAATTTTTACTGAAGACATTATTATTTTCAACATAAATATAATTTAATCATTACTAATACTTATTGATATTTTAGTCATATTGAAAGACATTTTCCATCTTTTTTCGATCCCAAATCATCAATGACTACCTACCTATTTTTAAAACGTATTAACTTAGTATACATATTTTAAAAAAAAAATTTTTGGTGAGATAGAACATTATTATTTATACTTATTGTCTTTTATTCATCCTGGTACCTATCAGGTTGTAGCATGGTATTATATCAAAGTCTGTTCTATCTGTATTTCTGTTAAAAATCAATCCCACTATATCTACGGTGTTAGTAATTCCTCATAATATTTACTGCATTTCAGCTGTGGATATTTGTTACTACCAAAAGATTCATTTGTTTAAAAAAACTTTAAGAAAGTACTTTTACGCAAGATAGGTAAATAATAATACTTGCTTCAGTCGAAGATGACGTCTTCACAAAATTATTTATCACGATCCCTCGCCAAGGAATAAAGTGCTCTGGCTAATTTTTAACACATAACTTTCTAGGCGAAGACTCTGACTCGGCTGGCCGTGGCCGAGGGGCGGGCGGCCTCCCCGCCGGCAAAGAGAAACGCAAGCCCTTCTTCAAGAAGCAAGAGGCTTGCACGCCATACGACGTGGTGCCCTCTATGCGACCTGTCGTTCTGGTCGGACCCTCGCTCAAAGGATATGAGGTCACTGACATGATGCAGAAAGCGCTCTTCGACTTCCTAAAGAGGAGATTTGAGGGCAGGTTGGTAGCATGTAGCATTACGTTATAAAAAGTACACCCTTTTATTAGATAAAATAATACTCTAACCATCTTACAACATTTATGTACTAACCAAGTAACCAAGCATTCCTTTCCCAAAATCATCGGACTAACATGACTAACCCCTAACATTCCAGGATAATCATAACCCGCGTGATGGCCGATATTTCCCTCGCCAAACGTTCCCTTCTCAACAACCCCTCAAAGCGAGCTATCATGGAGCGCTCCAACTCACGATCGACATGCCTCCAAGAAGTGCAGGTAACCGTCACACCACCACAATCTATTGTATTTAACTGTTACAGGATTATTATCACAAGGGTTTCGGCTGATATTACATTGGATAAGAAGTTAATAATGACCAGTCAACAGAAGAAACCACTAATAAATGACAGGTCCAATTCCAGGTCGAATTGTTTGGAAGAAGTGCAGGTTCGGATGTGTGCGACTTACTGGGTTCTGATGCCAGTATTTGGTGTTATTAATAGTTTTTTGTGAAGCTAATCATGGTAATGCTAATTTAAAGAAAAAACACTGGCTTAGTTTAGCTTGATTAACACCATTGCAGTTTGTCAGAGTATTTTCGCAACTAAGTATTTGGATGTTCCCGCCATTGAGTGACGCATGACAATCAAATGAAATTAATAACCTACGATTAACCTACAAAATGAGGAAGCGCATGTACATCAGTAGTCGTGGATGTAGATATTTAAGGGAGCTAAAGCTTAAGGTAATCATACAAACACGTATATTTACAGGCGGAAATCGAGCGGATATTTGAGCTGGCGCGGACACTACAACTCGTGGTGCTAGACTGCGATACAATCAACCACCCTTCTCAACTAGCAAAGACCTCGTTAGCGCCCACCATAGTCTATGTGAAGATTGCCAGCCCTAAGGTCTTACAGGTGAGAAATTATCCAGTCACTTTCTAGAAAATCTTTCACTTGAATTGAAAACTGTAACTACGAATGGCATCCAATGATTCAAATTCTGTAATCAATGTGCCACTAAATAAAACAACAACAACAAAAAATCTATAATGGAGATTTATTAAACATAGCCACGGGATACCACCAGATTCCATACTACAAAATAAACACTGAGGCTCAGTATACTGTTCTTTATAATGCTTATTTATGAATTATTCCTATGCATTATGGTCTCAAAACTCCTCGGCACTTTTACAGCGACTCATAAAGTCTCGCGGCAAGGGTCAGAGCAAGAACCTCTCAGTTCAGATGGTGGCAGCGGAGAAGCTCGCGCAGTGTCCTCCGGATATGTTCGACGTCGTCCTCGACGAGAACCAACTAGAAGACGCTTGTGAACGCATCGCAGAAATTTTAGAAGTGAGAAAAGACATTTACTCATTCATCCCCAAAAAATTTTAATGGAGTACTTATATGGGTGACATCACAATCAAAACTTAGGTTGTTTAAATATTATGGGCGGATTAAAATGTCATCTTAATTATATTTAGCAGGTGGCAAATGTATGAAACATGTCGAACTTAAATGAGCTTAGCACGCTTAGAAAACGTAAGTGACCAGTTTAGGGTGGGGGGGGGGGTTCTTCAAAATACCACGCTCGTACAAAATACCAGTCTTGTCTCATACTACAGTGGTCACGCAGGGGGGGTCAAAATCGCACTTTCACGTAGTATGGGTACGTTCCCTAAAACACAATTAGGTGTTTTTGGTGCAAGTGACACTTAGTAGTGTTGTCGTGATTGATTGCAGAAGTACTGGCGCGCAACGCACCCGCCGATGGCGACGCCGCGCGCGCCCGCGCCGCACCTCGCGCCGCACAACCCGCACGCGCCTGCGCACCAGCCCGGTGAGTTAGTTACTCACACTCACACTTCCTATACTTAAAGGGCTCTACTCACGATGCAATCTGTCTCGCGATTATTTGCTGTAACTTGTATTTCTCTCTCTCTCTATCTTCCTGTTCTGTCCTTCTCTAGCGGTTGCAAGGCAACCTGCCTTCTATGAGTTGCAGCGACAGATTGCAAGCCAGGTTGCATCGTGAGTAGAGCCCATGATAGTACACAGCCAACTAAAGCTGGCACGTTCACACTCACAATAATTAAATTTCACTGTAAAATGTAATAATGTCCCCACCGAGGGGCACGGCCACCACTCTGACTCAGTGCGGGTTGATTGAGGTCGGCCAACAAGTTCACTATACATTTGCTTAAATTAAAAATAAATGATACTCGAAATAGGTAAACAATCACAATAACGCGCGTCGATTCGATTGACACTTGCTTGATATGAATGCAAAAAAATAATTAAAAGTAAAAACGTATTTTTAAACAAATCTTTTATTTAAATGCCCTAAAAAGGAGCATTTAAATAAAAGGTTTGTTTAAAAATATTTTTCACTTTTAATTTATTTTTCAGTTTTTAGCAAGTATTATCATGATTTATTCACAGACACTACACAAGCGCAACGTGTAAATGTGACGTGCCAGCTTTTGTCAACCGACCTATACTCGTACGACCTAGTATTGTAGTATTAGACGTGCACCGGTAGCATGCCGAGAGCAGCGCGGGAGCGCGGGTTGTCGCTTAAATGCGATGGATCGAGTTACTCTACAAGGCGTAAATAATTAGCAAAATGAGAAATATCTTTGTTAGGTATATCATTCTGAGCAACTTTCATTATGAAACCGATTTGATCAGAGCAACTTTATTTTTCACTTCTCCTTACAAATCAGCTGACCCACTAAGGCCAAAATGAACTGGAAAGTGAAAAATAAACTTGCTCTGATCAAATCGGTTTCATGATGAAAGTCATTGATGTCCCTAACAAAGTAGGTAGTTTCTCATTTTGCGTTAATTCACTCACACCTTGTATAACGCTCTACCCATCACTCCCCGCGACAAAACCCGCGATAAATCCCGCGCCATGCTCGACACGCTACAGCACCCATAGCATGCGTAGGCGGGGTCGTGACGCGATAGAGTGAGGGACAGAAGACAGAGCACGCGCGCTACATGTCTCTGTCCTTCACCTTCCGCGCACTGGGCATGCTACGGATACTGGTGGCGAACTCACTAAAATTCAACTTGTCAATTCACTTTTAATGTGTCAATCAACACCTTTTTCTTATAATAATTATACAGAGTATTATTAAATAAGCGTGTTGTTTTATCGATATAGGAAAAGTGAATTTATTGTACCTGTAATGCTCCTAACCAATCTAAATGTTAAATGTCTATCAAGTACTTACATGTTTTATAGGTTTCTTCTAATTAGTCTTTCGTATCTCACTTAACATTTACTTGATGTTACTAATTCCTTTCTTGTGCACACATATTTTCATTCTTTCTTTAAAGTTCAATTTATATTGTAGTTAGTTACATAATAGGTTATGTTTAGCATTATCTCACTCGGTATGTCGATAAAGAAAAATAATAATAATCGTAGATGACCGTTTGATGAAAACCTCGTTCCCTTGTCCAAAACTTAACAACTTTTGTTTGACCATGAATTCATACAGTAATTTTTCCCTTTTTACACATATTGCTGTACATACTTATATTTAATTTCATCCAGCGTCCGACCACTTACATAGCCATTAGATGTACCTACGTGATATTTTCTAGGTCAATCCTATTTTAACCAGAATGGCTAGCACAACCCACAAGAGTTCTGTCGACAAATACTCGGTATCCAGTTCCGAATTTATTTTTACTTTAGATAAACTCGCTAGTCTTGTGTCGGTCATGTACGAAGAACGATTAGGAAACGTTACCGTGCAATGAACGAAAAGAAACGTTTCCCTACGCTAGTCGCTAATCGGACATTCGGCCTATTAGGACATGACCGACCGACCGACCGAGCGAGAAGGAGAATGGCGGGGCGGGCGGGAGCCATTCATTACATTACATTATTATTATACTTAAATTTAATAAAAGTGACATCTTGACTAGAATGACAGTCCTAAGCCTGTTAAGGTATGAAGGAAAATCTAATTTAACTTTTCATTTCTGCAATGCAAACTGACACGTACAATTGTATAAATATGTTAATACAGAGTATAATATTCCTTAAGTTTCTGCTCTGCACGAAAAGAAAGGTTAATCTAATAGCTCCATTTTTTATTCCTCCAATCCAACGTCCTAATAGTACTAATAAAGCTGTTAGAGCTTACTTGTACACCGACTGAAATGTCCTAGTACGGAGCGCTCTCTGATGACCGAGCAGGCATATTGTTTTATTCATAAGATCCAATGTCCTAATAGTACTAATAGAACTGTTAGAGTGTACTAGTACACTGACTGAAATGTACTAGTACGGAGCGCTCTCTCTGATGACCGAGCAGGCACAAGACTAAAACTCGCGGTCGCATTACCACTATACGTATGATACGTACTTCCAAATACCAGCCAAGCCAATTCAGCTCATTCCTTTTATCAATATTAATACGGAAATTAAATGTACTGTATAGAAACAGCAATGTTGACAGATTCTCTATTGTTGTTTGTGCTTTCCTATAAAAGTTGCCTGACCATGTTCTGTTCTGTGTGTTGATCCCCTCCCGCCTCCCTCTGGACACCGCGAGCGAACGGACTCGTATAGTTACGAGCGCGAGCGAGGTAACACCACACTTTGTAACTTACTTTACCCAACTGTCTTTAGGACTCTGCTTGCTTGATAAAGATAGATATTTGCAGTAGGAGTTACAGATGGTGCAATATTTTCAGTTGCTCATAGTACCTTTCAGTATATTAGAATTTTCAGATTGATTAGAATGAGCTAGAGACCACCTTTAGTTGATTTGTGAATTTAAGTGCGGAATGTGTGATTACTAGTGATTAGTCACATTCACTAGTTAAACATAACAGCAGAACAGCACTTCGTGCAGCTGCTAACTTTAGTGCTTTTAATTCTTCGAGTATCAGTAGATTAGACTAGCTGTAGGTAGATGCAAACATCACTTAGAGAAAGGCCTACAAAAACACACAATAACCACTCCGAAACCTAGCAATCAACGTCATCGCGATTATTACCCCATCCCTGTAAAAATACATCCGATCTTTAGTCAGTTTCCTATTGTCCTATGTTACACGCCCCCTCTTACCCCAACCCTGTTCATTTCAGTACAAGCGTCAGGCCAGGCCTATTAAGGGCATACAGCAGACGCATAGCCGCAGCAAGTTCAGGTTCATTCCACTTGAGGCTGCACAAGCCTCGCTATATAACTGCTTCACTAGATGTGTTACGGGTGCCGCTTGTACTAACTGTTGTGAGGTGGCAGGACATTTGGTGGCTCTCAGCTTGGTGGCGATGGTTGGTGATATGTGGTTCGGTGGTCAAAATAAAAGAAATTATGTAACCGGATTTAGCAACAGGCCAAAAAATGCGCTCGTATAGCGACACGACACAGCCCGGTCTATCGTTATAATACTGACAAGACATTTTGTTGAGCATGTTCGTTGTTTCATTTTTTTTTTTCCATAGATTGACCATCATCCTCGTGTCACCAATCGGCATTTATCAGGCTTCGGTCACAGCAAGAGCGAGCATAGGCATTCTTCACTGTCATTAGTAGAAAGGCCAAAGACCTTCACTGGGCACTCCTGAACACAGAGGAACCTACCGCGCGCTTCTGTTCGTGGTTTGGCCAATATATGGAGGAGTTTCTTAATTATTACTAAAAATATAATATCCACAAAGGGTGTTTTCTACACATGACGGTGAAGTATAGCTCGCTAGAGGTGTCTGGGTGTCACGGGGCTTGCTTGCTCGGCGGCGGGTTTACCCGGTCTTGTTGCAGCGACGCCGGAGCCGCGCTCGCCGTCCGCCGACATGGTGCTGCCGTGCCCGGGCCGGGTCCGCGCCGGCGCCGGCACCGCGCTCATGCAGATGTCGCTCAGCCTGGTCTCGTAGGGCCGTAAGTGAGCGCCCCCGCGTGTGAGACCCGAGTTTGGATAAGATACTGGCATCGGTTCTGGATTGCAATTTTGGAAAACCTTAGGTAGTCAATTAATTGAGTGTAGAGTTGCCGCCGGAACTCAAGCTCAGCTCGAAGAACCCTAAGTTTTTACGATTGCAAACTAGAATGGAGTCTTCTGTGTGCCGTGTGCCGAATGCCTTGCCTTGACCTTTAATGACAAGTGTTTTTGTGTGGTCGGGCCCGTTTTCTCCTCCACCCTCCTTCCCATTCACTTTCTAACTGCGTCTTGTCCACCAGGTGGCGGCAGGTCGCGTGTGGTGCGCGAGCGCATGGAAGAGGAGTACCTGAGCCGGGCGGGCGGCGCGCGCGACCGGTACGGCCGGGAGGGGCGCGAGTACGGACGGGACGGGTACGGGTACGACTACCCGCCGGCCGGGTACGACGACCGGGAGCCGTACGGACACGACTACACCCGGGAGTACCGGGAGGGGTACAGCGGCGGGTACAGAGAGGGGTACAGTAGCGAGCGCCCGCGCCGCGCCGAGAGGGAGCCACCGGAGGAATATGGCACTTCGCGACGCGCACTCAACGCCATCTAGGTGCCTTCTTGCATCAACTCAACTGTATTTAATCCGCGGTGCTTTCTTGAACCGTCTTCAATAAGGCAGTTCGTCGCACTGCATGCCGGTTGCTGCTATTCTGATTTAATTACAAGCGTCAAGATATAGTAGCAACAAAGTGAAGGTGCGACAAACTACCGTGATGTGCGGTTGTTTTGCGGTTTCGTGTATCAAAGTCTCGATGTTTGTGTTTCGTCGGCGCCGGACGAAGGTTCGTTTGTTTCGCTGAGAGCTTCTAGTGATCTGCTTCGCGGACGACTGAGAGTGTTTGTATAAAGGTGTTTGTTTTTCGTTTTAATTTTTGTCGTAATGTTTAAGTGAGTCGCGGTGAGCGGAGAGCACTAGATGTTAATATTTGATATCGGAGAGAGAAGTAATATAGGCTAGTGTACTGACTTACTGTCGCACTTGGGAGATGCAGAGCTCGCGTCAAAATGTATAAATTTTACATAAAAACGATAATTTTAGTACCATTAGATATTATCCATTTCCCATTTTTTGAACATACATACTCTGTAATTATATTGCATCGTCTGTACTTCATTGTTGCAATCATTTGTAAATAAAATACTTTATATCGAATGTTTTTTTAAGACTCTAAAGAAGTTGTTCTCTTAAATCTAGAAAGGCTAAAGAAACTCCTATAACTAAGAGTATTCAGTAAGTATTGCAATATTTGAAGCAGTTATCACAAGGCGAATCTACCTGCTTTTAAGTAACAGTAGCCACTTTCCTTACCACCCATAAATCGAAAACATTATCCAGAAACCACCCGACACGATCCGATAGGTAAATTTTTAACCCGCAAAGCGGGTAGTCGGGCGTGCAAACAACATTCGATAATACCCGCCTGGCGGTTCTTGGTAAATACAGAACGTGTTAAATAAATGTTTAGAAAAGTTAAGGTAGTAGTAGTTAGGCTATAACCCCCTGTCACGCAAAATGGAGGAATTGTTGTCTTTATGTCGCTCGGTCACCACGGCGGCGCTCCTACGTAATTGTAAATCTTGCTGAAAGTAGACATACTACTATACCTCTGCCACCCCGTATGAGAAAAACCGTGACGCTATGTTCTGTTAAGTGGAGTGTTGCTTGGCTTAATAATAATCACTTGCGTGAGACAATAACTTATTCCGGTAAGTAGCTTAGTAGGTAGGTACATTATTGAAAATACATAACCGAGTATGGTAGATCACTAGAATGAGCCTATTAGACTACGCTGTCGGCAGGGCCCTGTCTGACTCACTGTCTCTTTCTAGTCGTTCCATCAGAGTGAGACGTCTATACAAATCGTGCCCTGCCGACAGCGTAATGTAATAAGCGCTGTTACCTGCTTCCGAGCTTATAAACATCATCGAAAATAAACTGAATGCAGTATACATACCGTGTAGGGTAGGTCGATAAAACGTGGATGAACTACCCGCGACCCGTGATATCCACTTGACTTCGTCGTGGTCAGTTGAGTGGGTATCCTGCCACACCTCGGACTCTCCATAGAACGCTCGTAAAATAATCACCTATTACTACTACATAACCAAATGACTTTTGTATACGTGCAAATGTGTGCGTAAACTTTGCTAGGGCTGGTGGCGCGGCAAATGCAGCGATATTTAGTATACGCGTCGTCACTCGTCAGGCGTTCAGCCCTGTCTATTGATCTTTTAATTTTAATCAATCCTTTGACGCCAGGGGTGGGGTGCGGTATCTGAATCAGCGCGGGGAAGGGAGTGGCCATTCTGTACTCTTCTGTGATCCTGGTACAACATTTAAAATACCAATCGAGTAGGGTGGGAAGGGAAGCCAAAACGTGGTTTAACTGCCTCCGATCTTATGATATCTTGGTACATCTATGAAAATACTCGTCATGGGCTCGGCGCGAAATTCAGCCACAAGCTATTTTGACACGCGTCGTAGGCTTGTGGCAAGGGTAATCCAATAAATCTAGGAACAAGTCTTAAGTTGAATAATATGTACAAAATGGCTTGACATTCTCAGAATTGTATATTTCGTAAAGTCAATTTTGTGCAAAAAAAGACACCATTTGATGGCACTTTTACATGACGTCATTCTGTTGTTATTTCATAGAACTCAGGAACAAAAGTTCCGTTTTGACAGTTCATTAAAAGTATCTAATTTGACTTGACAGGCCACAAGCCTTTTGCGATCTTATTACCCTGTTACTTGCATCAAAGAAAATAATGTCGTGGGCTCGGCGGGACGTTAGGATGGGAAGGGACTGTTCTCCACGTGATCCCCAGTTGTGCAGGGCTCATCACGTGACATTGGCGAAATTATTGTGGCAACACACGATAGAAGCCACAGATCAAAAACTTAACTGCCTACTATCTTATGATATCCTGGTACATCTATGAAAATACTCGTCGTGGGCTCGGCGCGACGTTCAGCCGCAAGCTATTTTGACACGCGTCGTTTTTAGCAAGCGACGAAACGCAACAATTGCGATCTTTTGATACCCTGGTACATCAATGAAAAAACTCGACGTGAGCTCGGCGCGACGTTCAGCCACAAACTATTTTGGCACGCGCCGTTTTTAGCAAGCGACGACGCGACGATCGTAAAAATTTCAAATTGTATCTTTTGTTTTGGGTATTGTTACCTAAGCAATAAAACTTCAACTTGTTATAAAACTGAATTCACAGTTTATTAAAGGCGTAATTTGAGTAAATTCGATGATCTTTAACATTCCAAGCTGACAGAAGACATACATACATAATCGAGATTATATCATATCTTGTAAAGCAATAGGTTTAATGCAACCCTCTGGCAAATACATGTTTGCCATTTCATTTACTGGTGGCGCCAGTGTGTGTGGTAACCTGTCAAAGTGTTGATGTGTTTATGTGTTGGTGCTGTCTTTTATCGCCATCCAGAATCAAGTTTCGCAATGGTTTGACAGGTGTACACACAAACAGCGCTACCCATATAACTACTCACGTTAGTTAATCCACTTTAGAGATACATACCATAGAGTAAATTATACATAGGGTTAATACATACCATAGAGTAAATTATACATAGGGTTAATACATACCATAGAGTAAATTATACATAGGGTTAATACATACCATAGAGTAAATTATACATAGGGTTAATACATACCATAGAGTAAATTATACATAGGGTTAATACATACCATAGAGTAAATTATACATAGGGTTAATACATACCATAGAGTAAATTATACATAGGGTTAATACATACCATAGAGTAAATTATACATAGGGTTAATACATACCATAGAGTAAATTATACATAGGGTTAATACATACCATAGAGTAAATTATACATAGGGTTAATACATACCATAGAGTAAATTATGATACATACTTATCTATACTGTGATGTACCGTTACGGCATTAATTAACATTTAGATGGTCGCTCTACATCTATATGATACCATAGTTTGTCTCTAATAAATAAATTAAACATTACAATGCATAACAGATAAATAATTCCAAACTCCTGGCGTACTTCTTTGGTTTCTACTAGCTAAAATTACCTAAATAAAATATACAAAGTTCATGTAGCAATCCAAACTTATGAAGTTGCGGTTAGGAACAAAACTTAGCAAATATTTACGTATTTGTTTTTTTTTTATATCCGACTCAAGACCCTGAACTTTATCATTATATGCAATGATCATCTTCAAAAGACGACTAATTTCGTAAAAAAAACAACCTCAAAAGCTGCTTTCGGTACTTTTGTTTTGTGACATTTTTAAGTATATCAAAATAGATCAAGGTGAATATTTATTTTGTCAATTTACTCAGAAAAGGGAAAAGTGTAAATGTTCTACTTTTTGTTCCTAACCTCCTCAATCATTTAGTTTCTTGATTTGGTAAAATTCAAATCCAATATTACAAGTGATAAATTCTTAATACTATTTAGGTCTGAGAACATGGATATCAAAGCGGATACATGAACGTAAGATTTTCAAGAAAACATTACATTTGGTTGTTGAATTTCAAATTGTTCAACTGCCTCTGAACAAAACGTGCAAAGCTGAACTATTTATAATATAGCGTCACGCCTTTTCCCATACAGGGTTGTAAAGGCACAACTATGCGGCACTTTGTGCCTCTCTGTGCACACGTTTAGTCAGATATTCAGTATTATAGTTAAATCATCATCAGTTTCATCCGTTATGTTGTCATAAACACTTATTGCAACATCTCTTTGGTTTCACTTCTCAGAAGAGATTCCTTCTTCGCCTTGAGGTACAAAAACTTACATATTTACAATATTTACACACTTAGAATGCTTTTATAAGAATTCCTCTACATAAAACTTAACTGCCCGAATTCACAATTACCACTCCAAAGTTCTGCCACTTAGGTATTCCGCTGTTACATCAATACGGACAACTGAACTCGAGTAGCAGTTGGTGAACACATCAAATATAAAGATAGTCATTTTTGGATTCCTTACAGTACCCTATACTCGGGAACTTATACACTGGACTGTATCTTCTACTGTCGCTTTCCTCTAGCGACAGTGCGGAGAGAGCTCTCGTGGTTTCGTCCTCGGGTTCTGTAGGCGGGAGGGTGCGGGGCGGGAGGGGCGGCGCCCTAGGGTTCCGTCGGACACGGAAGTGGCAGTCCCGGTCGGACGGCCACGACTGTTGCACGAGCATCGGCAAGTCGTCGGGGTGCAGTTTGCGTTCATACTCCTGGGAGGCGCACACCTGGAAGAGATGGAGAGGTAGGTTGAGTATCGATTGATTTATGCAGTCTTAATAAGTTCAGGACCTGCACAATAGACTGAAACGTCACGAAGGCACATCACACATGAATTTGGGACCCTTTTAGTTATAAGCAAGATGAGTATCATTTTAAAGAGAGATGGGCCGAAATGGGGAGTTAATAAAGATCGATTGATCACGTCATCGCGTGTGTGCCTGCCGTTGAACATCAGCATCACAACTACTTATATAACCAAATTTAATAAATACTACTTATAACCATTTTGGCCTTGGCACTACTTTAAAATAAAGAAAAAATAATCAAAACAGTAACGCCATCTGTTACCACGTTAGCGAAACTCAAACTTATGTAGTATGATAATAGACCACAGAGTGCGCTACACACCACGTAGGCGTATTGTGCAGCTCGCTCTGCCCCCTCTAATTTACCTCATAGAGCGAAAACCGCTCGACGCCCTCCCTGGAGTCGTAGCAGTTGAGGAGTATCGCCAGTAGCTCATCAGCGGTGGTCCGGTCGCTGATGAGGAGCGATTTGTACTGGGAAGACGACATGAGGGCCGAGTCGTAGATCTTGACGAGCCCGCCGCGACGCATCTGCAGGGAGAACCTGCAAGTTGAAAAGGAAAGGATTGTTATTAATTTTGCCGGACATACAACTAAAAAATCCTCTAGAGGGGTAGAAATCCGACGAAGATTTTGCTACGTTTTAGGCATAAGTATTATTTATCTTCAGACGTAATAAATCGCGCTGAGCACACGCCCAGACTAAAGAACACCGTTTCAGAGTGGCAGCAGCACTGTCACCGCCGCATTTAGCTAGGAATAGAATAGTCTGTGGTACAACGTAGAGAAGAGGCAAAACACGTATTCTTAAGTTTATATTTCTACTTATTATCTACAGAATAAATGAATTTGAGTCTAGTAGTTTTGCGTTACAGGGAGCCAGCCCATTGCCGCATGCTTTGCTGCGGCGACGGACATAACATCAACGATCAAAATATAATTGAGATCGAACACAATCAATGACTATTTATATCCAATACCACAATGTAACCCTACAATAGCGCCGTGCCCCGATATAACCCGCTTCACAAACATCTCAAGCTGTCAGCAGACAGGAATATGATGCACACGGTCAATAAAGTTTGAGTCGTGTTTTACGAGCGCCTATCAAAATTCCGTATATCCTCTACGAACCACCTAGATCATCCACTGCGGGATTCAGTGAACATTATTACCGAGCAAAAATCACAAACACAGCACAGTATTTTTTGTTGGACGGTATTCTCGGGAAAACAAGGCATCTAAAACAAATAATCATCATTTTCATCCTATTTCAGTCTCCTTGGCAATATGCGCCTATTTATCGTTTAAACTACTTGACTAACCAAAAAAATGTATTAACGACGAATAAACTACGAAATCTCCACATGCCATTACTCCATCTCCGTCTATTGACCAGAACCTCTTAAATGTAGAGTGGCATCTCTTTTCAGCAGGTGTCTTTTTATCTTAGTCGTCCAGTTTGTTTAGGCCGAGAATAGCCCACCGGAAGGAGTAGCGACAGTTTTTCTAGTAAAGTGTCGTTATGGCGTCGAATGGAGGATGGAGTCTATTCTTGTGGACTCGGTCGGTGGTCGCTGGTGGAACGCGAGTTATGGGTGTGTTTTGACGGGTTAACTTTTTGGGGTTTTTCAGACGATTTCATCTGTTGGTGATGGATGGGTTAGGCGACTGAATGAATCTACGTATGAAGGGAAACTGGATGAAACTATTCCAAACATTACGACGGATTTTGAGCTTGTTGAAAAGACGTAGGTATTAGCGATATTAGTAGAGCAAAAGAGAAGTTTGCTTTTAGAAACTGTACAAAATGTTATTTTATCGTACAAGGGAGGTCCAGTAAATCTAGTGTCCTGTTTAAATTATCTAATTCGGCTAAACCGATAAATTCATTTTACTATGATTGAATGCGACAGTGACTGGATATTCAATCACAAGTAAATGCGACAAGGGTCATAATTCTGATAACAATGCGATAATTTGCAGTCAACACAAAGTTGTCCTGGGACTTGCAAATTCTAATACATGGAGAACCAAAGAGTAACTTACTTGGAGTATCCTTTCGGATGGCAGGCCTGCAGCGCGGCTGGCCTCGCATCATCATCCAGCACCAGGGTCGTCCTCAGGCCAGCCGCCCGGACCCTCACTTCCATGCTCAAGTAGAACAGCCGAGGGTCGCGGTGCCTCATCCTGAACTTGCCCAGGAGTGTGCTGACCACTTCTCTGGCGCTGGTTCCCCAGGTCACGGAGAGAGTCTTGTACTCGATGTCTGGACGGAGGCGTTGTGCGAACACTTTGATTGTGGTCTGTGGATGGAGATGGAGAGGTTAAGGATGAAGATGGAGATGTTTGTATTTGAAACTGTTTGAAATAGGGTAGTTTCATGTTGGTTTCAGGCTTCGAGGGATGATGTTTTGGAGTGGAAAGAAAGAACGAAAAATAATGGGGCAGGTGTCCTTCCCGAAACGACATCCTTCGAAGCATGAAGAAGAATATAGGTAGGTTGATTTCATTTAACTAAATTCAAAAGTTACAAGAATGTGTAGAATCAATAAGGTGATAAACACCTACAAAAAGTGATTCCCGTAGAAGCTTAAAAAAGCCGCCTGTAAAATCTTCATCCAAAAATATACCTCGATCGACACCACTCATCCTAAGAAAACAACACCAAAAATCCCTAAACAAACCATCCTAAGATAGATCCTAACACAACACAAATGTAACACAAAATATCCATATTGTTTAATAAACCAAAAATGGAATCATTAATCCTCCGTGGAGTTTCCACTCACATGAATATTCTGCGGATGCAAGGCCAGGCGCATGCGCGGACACAAAGTAGGGACATCCATGACGCGTGCGCACCCGGGGAGGACTGACGCGGTAGGGTTCCGCTGACGGAAGCACTCAGCCCGGGGGCGATACAAAGGGTAAGCCGATACACTACCCACCTGCCGTGTCGAAGCCTCGTTGTGCAACGCATTGATAGACTCTATTCATTGGAGTCATTTAAATGCTTCGGGATGTAAACAGCGACAATAGAAGCAGCAGGAAGCAATATTTTATATGATCTGCGGTCAGAGGATGTTGATGGATTTTTTACATGAATTTATGGCACCATTAACATTTGGTTTGACATTTTGAGAAGCCGAAGGCGACGGCGTGATTTTGCGGTGAATTGTTAATTTCCTTAATTTCAAATGCTCTATAAAAAGTAAAAACCTGTTCGATCCAATCAGGCACAACATTCTTTTAAAGTATGTGCATAGACAAAATGTGTTGCTTCGCTTTAGGTTGCTTCACAGTCGTGATGAGAAATGTCATCTTAAGATCGATGAAGAAATGAAAGCCCTCCTCGTGACGATCGGATTGAATCACCGAAGAAAGTCGGTAAAAGTGAGTGTTGTCACAGCAGACTCCTATTAGCAGTAAATTGTATTTATGACTTTGGGCTAGCCGGGTATAGAACACAAAAAGTTAATATCAGATTGTTTTACTTCTCCCACATCTATAACAACTCAACACAGTCTTCATGAGTACTGGAGACTGTCCCACGCAGACAACATAATAAGAGCTACTTAGCCTCCTAAAAACCTCAATGATGCAACTGATCCCGCTGCAAAAATGATCAAAATTTCTTAACATCATTCTCTAAAGACCAACCATTGTCGACTCAACAGGCTTCGCGACAAATCTGGCCGCTACATGAGAAAAGAAAGGAAACGCAAAAAGTCATCTCCGGACGCGGCCCAGGAATGTCGCTGAGAGCACCCGACCAGAACGGTGGTCCAGTCGGTTCTAGAGCTGCCACCACAAAAACTTGGCTAATGATGATGCTGTCGAATTTCCTGGCGCCTTGTGGGATATTGATTAGTTGTAATGCAAAAGGTATTGTTGGCATTCAACTTGAACTCAAAATATGCCCTTTGATGAATGCTTACATATCATAAATGCTGAGTGGCTTTTTCATAACAAGACATACTGGTACTACAATCTACATGACTTAGTGGTCGAAATTATGTCCGAACTTCCAATGTTAGGTCTTTAGATTTAGCAAAACTAAACTTTCTCAATGGGGGTGTGTCTGCATACCAAGATGTAGGTAAAGCGTGCGACCTAATTCCTATTCCTTATCGCACTGATTTGCTTTTCCATTCATAGTTACATTGATTTGGTAGGTATTGTTATGTGGTGTTGTAATTTGTTACAATCTTGAAAGGCGCTAACGAACTGGTTGTTATAACAACGCACGCGATAAATTGATTGATAAAAGCTGAGAAACGTGCAACCCCTGTTATGAAAATAATGTATGTTATTTTCCATTGTGGTCTGTGCAGGAGCCATCGACATGTCACACCACCTTAGCGATAACACAATTTAGATCGGTATTATTATGGCATTGTCTCACTTCGCAGCAATCATCAAAGGGCCACCCAAAAGTCAGGGCAGATATTTTAACTGTGATGATTCATGATCCGCAAAAAAAGGTCAACTCTCAGTTGCCGATAGGTACACGTAGTCTTGGTTACTAGATAATTTTGCCAATAATTGCTACCTACCCCACGATATCTGCTATTACTTTCCTAGTTTCCTACAACAAACACTTACGAGATAGGGTTAATGCCAATTTTTGAAATCACGCTTGTGAATGTGTGTCTGGATTGTTTTGTCCGATCACCCCAGCCAGGTTTCATATAAAAGCCTTCACTGAATGCTATGTTCTACACACCAAACTCTTGAAGGACAGGTATGTCAAATAAAGCATCAGAGAGTGCCAGAAACGAACCAGGCACAGGCTAAAACATGGGCGGAACTGTCTCTCTGCCACCTCCTGTGGAATTATCGTGATATATAGCTTATATTCATATTTATATTCTTCATCGGACGGTAATTAAGATAGTAGGTATCATTACAAGACAGTTAATTCCCAAAGCCCAGAGCTTATCTCTTGTTATTTTGCAGAGTGCCAGTAGGACTCCCCCAGATCAGTTCGACCCGGGTCACCCAGCGTGCGCGTCTGATGCGCATTGCAAATTGCAGAGCTGTGCGCTTGCGCAACCGAATTCGGTAATGTTGCGTGCCGGAATGTAGAGATGGCGGCGGGTAAGGGTGTGGAACTGAATTGCTTGGAGAAAGGAGATTGATTACAAACCCATTTTCAATTAACGTGCTTTATGTAAGTTGTATGTTTTTTCTGCAGCATTATGTATGTCTTTCTCAGTATTTTTTGGATTTAAAAGCAGAATGTTATGCACGTAAGATTGATGCAGTTATGCATGAACTTTTTAGTATTATGTTAACAAATAATTAATCATACATCAAAATTACTTACAATAAAACAATTCGGTACGGTATAGAAAGACAATCGTGAGAAAGTACACAATTGTCAGGAGTAGAAGGTAAAGCAAAAGGAACTCTGTAATGGCCGATTTGCACCAAGCAGTTAACCCGGGGCTAGATAACTCGATAATGTAGAGTTCAGAGTTCACAATGACACGCGGCGCTAAGCTGATTGAATTCGAGTTAGAAACAATTCAGAGCGTTAGTTTAACTCGGAGATGTATGGGTCACTTCCGTGCCATGACGGATCACCTCTACTGGATCTAATTGGCCAACTACTGTACCATGCGCCTGCGCTCACGATCGTGAGGCAACGACAGAGATTGTCAATAACCTGAGAAGTGAGAAAAAAACAAAAGCATAGTCACGTGATTTGTCATACGTGGCGGCAGACTTTATCCAATTATCTAATTCTATTTTTGCGTGACAAAGAAATGTTATGAAAATGTGGTATTTCACAAAAAATCGTTGAATTTAGAGGTTTATTAGCAAACTAAGTTTACTGTAAGAGGTTTTTCTGAATAATCTAAAGCGGGCTACACACGACATGATATCGGTGGCGATCTAGGGTGTAAAAAGGTGATAAACTGGAGCCGCCTGCTGTGTGCGGTTGGGGTGGTGTACTCACACACAGCAGGCGGCTCCAGTTTATCACCTTTTTACACCCTAGATCGCCACCCATATCATGTTGTGTGTAGCCCGCTTTATTCTGATACAGCAAAACATCAAAGATAGGTAAGATGAACTATGTACTAGTAAGAATGATAAAGGTAAAAGATAGATATAGAGCCTATGTGTGAACAGAATACCAATTGACATCCGTCAGACACGTTTATTGAATCGTGAAAGTAAAATCAATGTTAGGCAGTGCTAACAAAGTGCAGCCAACACTCAGCTGAATGCAACTGAGGTTAGCGTTTGATGATGAACATGCAATAAAGCTCTTAACATTCATAACATATTGACATAAGACGCAAAAACAAAAACAATAATTCACCAAGTTAAAAACTTAAAAAAACTGACTTCAATGACCCATCACTTAGTCCTCCCCGCTCGGTATACAAATGTCGCCTATATAACAGAAAACGATCCTACGAAATCTGTATCCTGACAAAACGAATATACGATCCTAACAGCCAGAATGTATCTCGTGACAATGACTATAAACACCGAAAAGGCTATAATGTCATCCAGGTAAAAACAAATTGAACTTTACAGTTTTTTTCATGTAGAAACCTAACTACTGGACCGATTTCTGATTTTCAAAAAATGGGAACAAACTATTGGGCTTCCTTTTCGAACGTTTTTTTTTTTAAATCGGTTCATAAATAGTACCAGTTTCGATGTATCATGTATGGCAAATAAACGATTTGAAATTGAAATTGAAAAAAATAATGATAAAAAATACAACCGAATTGATAACCCCCTCCTATTTTGAAGTTAAACAGTTGGTGTATGACATTCTAGTGTTAACAGACAAGTTTTTTTCGTTATCAAACAAAAATAAACGTGTCATTCTTTGTCACGCACTCTGCGAAATGAAAACACAAATATTCTGACTTCGAAACAAATGTGTTACATGTTACATGAAACAAAGCGGATGTCCAAATTAATATAAATTAACCCCATCTATCGATGACGCGACTATTCCTGGAGACTACTTATGTGGTCCACAGACATCAGGGGGCAATTCTACTAGCACAATGATTGACAATGACGCGACGAAGACACTCACTCACAAAGTGCCTTTGGAGTATCAAACGCCAGATATATCTCCGCCAAGTCGAGCAAATAAAGGCGCAGCAGTAGCTTCCTTTACTGGAAGCTATTCAGTGCATATTCTAACCCCTTCTAAATTCGTTGTAGATAAAGATAGAATCCTGAATTTTCTGCGGCCGAGAGCGCCGCGTACTTAGATGTATCCCAAAATTTCATTTAATTTGAACCAGTAGAGTTGAAACTACAGCAAGCCAAAGTTCCTTAATTTTGTCACTGATTTACTCACCGATCATCATAATTCCAAGGTACTTCTAGCAGACCAAAAAGTTTCGAACTTTGAACACGATTAGTGTTTAGTAGCGTACAAACAAATGTGGCAGAATGTGCGAGAATGTGGCAGGTTCTGTGAGATGATTGTATGATTCTGTTGTCCTCAGATTATTTATTGTGTATATTTTTGTGTAATTTATTTTTAATCGTATTATATACGCAATGGAATGTATTAATTTTAAATTATTGTTAATATTTATTAATGCATATAGCATTTGTACAGCGCATTGGATTAGTCTGTAAGGTTGTACAATTTAATTTGAACAATAAATAAATAAATCTAGGGAAAACCACAGACTTGGAAAACTATAACATTTCGCAATTTTATCCCACGCATAAAACCAGTCTTCCAATTTCATCACCAGATCTCATCATCAGGTGAAATTAAAATATCTCACTACAACGAATATTTTGAGTCCAAACTCGATGCGTTTACTAGTAAGCATCCCAGGGTTCCAGCTCCCACCTTCGATCTTCGCACTCCATCATCAGATCAACTCGATGGTACCATATTCCCGAAGGGCTTGTCACAACGAGCCTAATGATCCCAAATTCGACGGGTTTACTAGTAAGCATCATAGGGTTCCTGCTCCCACCTTCGAACTCCATCATCAGACCAGCTCGATGGTACCCTAAGAACCAGCTCCAAGAAATCTACTTTCGAATAAAAAACAACATTAAAATCGGTTGACCCGTTTACGCTCCACGTGCTGAGAGACAGACAGACAGAGTGACTCCCACGTTAAACTTATAACACCCCTTTTGGGGATAAAAATAAGCAGGTAACTACGAAAACTTCGATTTATAAGCTGTCCTCTAATAGATGTCGCTAGGTGTATCCTGAATCGCGGTATGGTTTGGTTTCAGCTATGATATAAAGCGGCATATGATACAACAATTGTCTTGCAATTTTGTCTTGCGAATGGGATATTTTATCAATAGAATTTTTGCAAATGACAGCTGTCATTTTTACATGATAGCTTGGCATCTTAATCGATGTTTTCATATAGAAATGCTTTAATTTGACCCACACACACTTCTCGTTATCATTTTGAGCTGAAAGAAGATCAAATCTTTCTGGGATACCTACAGTTGAATTTCCCTAAAATTACGCTTTTTCCTTGTACATCTATAGAACATTATGTCCATCGATTGAGAATTTAATTACGAACAACAAATTTTCTTTGACAAAATGTCGTAAATAGCGTTTCTGAGATAATTCAGTCTGAATATGTACGTAAATTTTACATATTCAAACTGAATTATTTCAGAAACCCTGCTACTTTTTACGACATTTTAATAAAATATTCTATCGATTGACATATATGTTTTATAGATGTACACGAAAAAGCGAAATTTTAGGGTATGCAAGTACCAAGCCAAGCCAACCATTGCCAAGTCTGTACTGTTCAAATTAACCGACTTGGTTTAGATCAAATTTTTACGATACAGTAATCTGCCCGGCTGCTTTTTCTAAGCAAGCATATGTTTGATTAGATAGGTAGGTACTTACTTTAAGTTGAGACTGTCGTCGCATTGTCACTGAGCTGTCATTATTCTAACAGAATTGAGCCCCAGTATGCGCGTGCGCTTCCCGTTTCTTAATTTCCTGCTGGAGCGGCGTCACACCTCATTCACCCAATTTAGTGGCGTCCTGTCCCGTGCCCTAGCAGTTGACATGCTTTGGGCGCGCTCTGATGGTTGCATTGGATTTGAATTAAATCGGTTTGGAAAGGTTTGATCCGGTGACGGCAAGAGGTCTGGCGTTTATTAAATTGCAAGAAAAATAAATCAAATAAATCGAATAAAGCTAATAATTGATCTTATATATTTTTTATCTATTGTCAAGCAGCAAGGTCTGCTCAATTTAAAGGAACTCACACACGCATACACCCACGTACACACCCTCACACACACATACACCCTCATGTACACACCGACACTGCCTTTGTATTTTTATTTTTCAATGCATTTTTTTTTGTTCTGCATTGTATGTAATTATCTATTAGGTAAAATCAATATTCAATGTTTCGGGCCGCTCCAGTCGCTCAGAGGATCCCATTCAAAATTTCTAATGGATGTGTTTCGTAACTGGCACTACCTGTTTATATTATTAATATTTTTATTGTTTTAATTACATGCTGTGAAATATCAACAAATCAAAATAAATAAATAAATAAAGAAGAATGCCAAGCTTAGGTCAATTACTGAGTAACGAGGCATGTAAGGGCTGGGATAGGAATAGTTTACCTATCAACCTCGCTATGGTCAGATTCATAATTATACTAATATGTTACAAATTCATTAAACAACTCAAATATTGCTCAAGGTCATAGAACCGCAAGCAGTTCCGATCTTAAACACAGTGTTTAGAGCATAGTTAGTAGTCTGCTCACACCCCCAACTCTCACTAGCATGCGCGGCGCACCCCGCCTCGTGTCGCACGAGTGACATTTCGTCGATAAGTATAGTGTACTTGTTTAAGTATTGCAACAAGAAGTATGCATGCTAATGAACTGCGTCGGGTATTTAGGTAAAGAATGCGTAGTTCTGGATTGAAGTTCTATGAATTGGTTCTTTTACTTCAGAACGAAGGGTTTCCTTTGTTTTGACGGCCGAAGTGTTTGAAGGCAACTAAAATACTTAAATCGACTCTTAAACGAAAACTTCTGAAAAAAACCCAGAGTAAGGGTTAAGTGTGTGCGTACTCTTTGAAAAATTCCATGAAATGCATCAAAAGCCCTTTCGTGGACCAAACCTATAAAATCATTCAAAGATCTTAAGTTTGATCCGTTCGAGAATTCCACAAGATCGACCGCAGCATGCGTAGGAGTATACCTCAGCAGACAAATAAGCCCACTCGAAATGTGTGTTGTTTCAGTTGTCTGAAGGATGGTGTAATAAAATATCTTTAAATAGAGCCGTCTGTCTATCACGACTTGAGAGCGTTGTGACGGGACCTGCCGCAACATTATTCGAAATCATTATATGACAATTCGAACACAGAAAAGATATACGAAAATAAGACTAATGCAAATAGTGTTAGACCACAAGATCAATCTGAGGCTGACTTACATCTAAAAATAATACCAAAGTTGCTCATGTAAAGATAAGATATGAGATTCATTGGAATTTAATGCTCATTTATTATAAAGCTTATGTATGTAACCGAAGTAGGTTTCAAACAGCATAAAGACAAGTGTTACACATTTTACTGAAAAGACATTGACAAACAGAAAACACAGCTGTTCTGTTAAAAAAATGACTCACATGTTCTATTTACCCCATTACAAAACTGAGCGCGTCTCTTCACAATATCATAATCACAATAATGATTCCTCGAAACCTCAAATCAAAGCTTTGATGTTAAAAAGAGAGCACCAGATTGCGAGACGAGATTGTTGAAAAAATCTCGTTTCCTGAGCACCTGGTAGCAGCACGTGCGCCCGCGCACTCCCCGTGTTTTAAGCGTTTTTTGCTCAAGTCTTTAATGATTTCCTTCTTGTTTTAACGCTTGAAAGGACATGTGGCCGAGCGATGGGGGTATACCACGCCCAGCGCAGGTGAGGCAGATGGTACGGAAACAAACAATACTTGAATAATTAAAAGATTGAATGGGTTTACTTTACGAAATACAAACTGATGTCAAACTAAAAAGGCGATAGTTATATTTGTTTACACATGCAAGTAAAACTACCGATAAAGCTATTTCTCGCGGTCTAACATAGTGAAAACATAAGTCAGAAAACGGAAACTGGAGAAAACTCTAGAACAGTACCTACACGTTCTCCAAAAGTATACCATTTAATTGTGTATCAAAACGTATCATAAAATGTTTACAAGCAAACCGCAAATCAAGAGTGTTGCAACATAGGAAAGCGCAGAACTAAACGATACACCAGCCATTTATTCTCACATCTGATTTGTAGGACAGCTCCGACTATATGAGACGGTATGTCGAAATATATGATGTATGGGATGTGTGGGTGAGCAGAATCGTATTGTTCTACAAAGTTATTTAGAGAAAGGAGAGATTCGCAGATTATGTTAAGTAGTAAGTGCGTGATTTATTTTAAATTTAATTTATCTAATAGTTGACCATCGTCCATTACGCTGTCACTCACGACATTCATTAATCATCTATTTGTCACGCTCAATTTCCAAGATCGTCTTATTTTCATAATCGATCCAAGCTGCAGCATACCATTACGTCCAATAAAATAGTAAACGCTACAAATAAATAAAATCACCGCTTTTAATTCCGACACTTAGAACAGGCACCATCTGTCGTCTAAACATTTACCCTGTACAGAACTAACAAACATTACCGAAAAAACAACGAGTTTTGTGGTAAACTGACCGGCTGGACAGATGCTGTTCAAGTAGCCGACAATTAGAGTCGTCTATTTGTCAAACGTGTAGAGATCGACGCGGGCTACGACGACGATGGTGCTGTGCAGTTATTGCGCCAGCTGTCAAATTACACTCGTCAACAAAACTGTGGAAGCAGGCGTTGTTTTATTGGATATGGAAGGGACCGGATTGGTGACCGCATATACCATGGAACCGGGTAACATTTGCGGGGCGTTAGTTAAAGTAAATCGAGTAAACCTGAAAAATTGTCTAGATTTTTTAGACTCTGCTTTACAGTTACTTGTTACAAAAAATAAACAAGGAAAAATTTTTGTGCAAAGGCTTTAACAACAACAACGGCAGTAATAACGCTGGTTGCACGAACATGTTAACAAACAAAAGCGAAAAGAAGAGGATAGAAATGCTTTAATAAATAATTGTTCGAGAACGTGACCCACGTAATAGGAAAATAAACGAAGGCGAGAAACACTCAAAGAATTGATGCGCCAAGGAATTTTAATTTCAAATAAAAGGTTGAAATGCTGAAGCAAGAATCAATACCAACGTCAAACCAAACAGTAAATCAAACAAAAGTTTAGGTGATAAATGTCTCCCTAATGATTTGAAGGAAAAATTAAATAATCTAAACAACTTGCTTATTTCAGACTGCCTAAGACATTAGTACAAAGCTTTATTTACATATTAATAATCCGCTGGTTCCTTTAATAAAACGGTAAATAATCGTCATATTATTTTCCAACGCAAATCATTATCAACAAAACGTTTCGTTAGGTATTACTTTGTGTCCCATTGCCACAGGAATGAGATGATGCTACAAAAACCCAAATTAGTTATCATGCTACTGACGGATGTGTCCCCTATAGCAATGACCTTAACAAGCTGATAGTGACTTTTGAAAGTGCAACAACAGTGCTTATTTATAATATTCTAGGAACTCGCTTGTTTTGGAATAAAAACGATCCTTGTGTGTATCAGTTAAAGTGTATATCACTTCGTCGTAGTTACTACAATAGCTACTTTTAAGCGGATCGGATATTATACAATCGGTAGCACAATGTACTTTTAAGGCAGATTATCAACTTCTTTCAATGAGGTTACTCATTTGTCAAAATCATAACAATATGTTCAACATAACATGTTCATGTTTGTAGATATATTATTTTTTTCATAAGGTTACACACGCTACAATAACAAACATAAAAACTCAAATAAGGTAGTACTTATTAATAAACAAACCTACGCTAAGGCCACCATGTTTTTAACATTATCTACGTTGAAATTCAAATAATCCAAGGCAAAGCAGAGGCCGAATGCAATTTATGATCTGTAAAATATCCTTTTAAAGTTTCACCAAGGAAAGAGCCCTCTTTATTCTGTACAGTTGGACAGATGTAGAGCATGATCTTGAAATTCCGGTATTCGCAATCTTAAGTCCAAAGCAGTAAGTTTGCGATTCAGTAAGAAGATTGGTTTTACTATATTCAGTGAAACATTATTCACTAAGTGGAATGTCCGTAATATGAAACGCAAGTGGTTACAGACTTGAACCGTTCATTGTCTTCTGAAAGACTCGCAGGGTTGTCACTGCTAACTTTCGCTTAGTGAAAATAATTTGAATCGGGCTTTTTGAAAGTTTTTTCTCAGAGCTATCTCCGAGTTCATCGCCAACTGTCATGTTTATATCATAGTTGAGCATAAGTTAGTTTTCTATTTCGGCATTACATTACAGCATTACAGATAGCATCTTCACAACGGTATACCTAAATGAAAATTTTGTCGTAACAGCAATACTATACCTGCATAGCAGCTGACCATTTGTTTTAGTCTAAATAAAATAACAATGTGTCACGCCTTTTCCCATACGGGGTGGCAGAGGCACAGTCAGGCTCAGTCTAAATAGTCATACATTTAAAGTATTCATCCCTATTATTCAGCATCTGCTATACTTATCTGTAAATCAAAGCGTATCGGCATGCAACAGACAAACGCGTCTCGTGTCTCGGCTCGGCGGCCGGCGCACGCGCAAGAAACGGCGGCAGTTCGCAACAAACACTGAATGAGAGTTCTCGGAAATGTTGAATTAAGTGGGAGAAAGGATCAGTACTGGTCTGCTGATATTTGTGGAGCGACAGACGAAGGTGATATCATCCCTGTCTCAAAAAAGACAATTGCCACATAGTAAAAGCTAAAGCGTTCAAATCTTAATGAAAGCAAAATTGTAATCCGTCAAAATTACGCAATATCAACGACCTTAACAACTTGAAGCTCGAAAAGCCCAATTAACATCAACAGATGCAATTTGCATAACACCTACTGATACGAAATTTACTTGTTAACCACCTTCCTGATATAGCGTGAGCGAGTCTACATCGTTACCGAGGAAGACAGCCTTGTGAGCCAGAAGTGGGCGAGACGTGGGCGAGGCGGTGGGTTAAATGTTATGTTCTTCACGATACAACTTTGTAAGACCAAGAGATGTGGACCATTTTCAGATTAGAGAGCAGGGCGTAAAGAGGAGACCGCTAAGGCAAAGGAACATACAATCCTAGGGACAGCTAATGAGAATTATTTTTCGAAAATATTTATTCAGCCTGCATCCAAATGTGTCTTGTGGTTAAATGACAAACCTTCCAAAAATGCTTGTCTTCTTAATTTTTTGACGAACCGTCACGCCCCGCAGACGCAGTTTTTTTGTCGTGGCTTTTATGGACCACATGCATCGATCGTTATGGATGTGTGTTTGATATCGGATCTTGCCATCCGGCTTGCTTTTGTTATAAAATAAAATCAGCGGAGCAATCTTTGATCAGTTAAATTGATAGTAAAATTATACTACCTGCCTACCTAATATTAATGATTCACGGTAGATATAGACAATAAATTAAAACCGCAGAGAAAAGATTGAAGCGTAGCATTATTAAGATAGCTCCGATGCGCTCGAGCATAAATTATGCGTTCGCGAGTTCACGCTACAAAGACTCGGGTCTAATGAACTCATTTACCACGTGCCGAAACTTTTTGCGACTTCACACTAATTTGAAACAAAAATAATGACGCGAAAATCCACAAAGAACTGAGATGTTAACAAGCTGCAAATGTTGAAGCTGACATTTTAGGACGAAACGCTCGACTTACTCTGCAGTTGAGTTAAGATAAGAAGATGGAGGAGGTCAAGAGGAGCTAAGATCATTGATTCAGGAGAACCTGGGTAATGCGCTAGAAGACTTGGGATACGTTGGGAATCAGGATGGATGTAATACGTTAAAATTAATGGTAGTCATAACAAAGTCGATGAGGAATCTTAAAAATTGTAAATAAACTCTTTCTTTGATTTTGTCACTGCGTCCAGAGGAAATGGCATTCGCAATAGTCGAATTCGCTGAGCGTGACCAAACTGTTGCCATACAGCAATCGTGCGACATTGAGACACGGATACGGTTGCCTTTCCACTCCATACTAGCAGGGTGATTTGAATATGCATGAAAAATCTACGCAGTACACGTTGTTTGTTTTAAAAAAACTACTGTTCTTTGTTGGATATGACGGCTAACCCAGAAGTGAATATTGCGGTCGGAATAAGGAAAGATAAAGATAATCATTTTTTCATACATTGAAGTATATGGCTAAAACCTACACTTTATACTTATCAAGGAATTCATATAAATGTAATTAATTATTTGCAACTGGCTAAAAGTGGGCACAAAGGCGTATGACGGTGTTTGTTTGTAATTATTTGCAAAAGTAAATGGCTAAGTAATTGAAATACCTGGAGAGGAGACGTGGTGGTGACAATATATTACGGGAAATAATTCACATCCTGCATACCTATCAAAGAGTGGAAGGGTCTACAAGCCACGTTTTTATTTTTACCTACTTGATATACAAACTGGACTCTGACTCATTAGACTATTAAGTAAGAAATGGTGACCTAGATATGCATCATCATCAAATCACCTGGTAGTTATCAGAGATCGTTGATCGTGCGTAAAATTATCATTAGGGCGAATAATTAACACGTCTCTTCCTTTAAGGTTTAATTAAACGTATATTTAGAAATGTATTTTTTTACTCTATGATAACATTGGGAATAGAGATATCTGTACGATAACAGTTATAGGTATAGCAATTATAAATGCTTTGCATTTGGTAAGATTGCTGATGCACTTAAAATACTTAGTAGCATACTATAGGTTTATTTATTATCTCAAACGCCTACTCATCGCAGTTTGGACTAAGTGCGGGTATAACTATAGCAGTACATATCGTGATGATGTACCAACAATATGCCAAGGATATCGATAAGTACTCTTTAGCAAAGGTTCTCAGAATTCGTATTAGTATGCATACCGGAGCCAACTGCAACTTTCCCAGAATCACAAATCCAAAGGTCGTTTGACACCTCGGAAAATCCATAATCAAGTCAATGCAAAGAACAACCGGTTCCTGTGCGCGGAAGAACCAGTAATAATTTTTTGGTGTATCATCCTCTCGTCCTGAGTAAAAGAGTACATTATAATTCAGTTACTTATTATAAAATGCCACAGACAGGAGCAGGTGGTAGGCGAGAGACGAGTCGTTGCCCGACATAAATTCATCAGCGATTGTGGGTTCAATGGAATATTTCACAGTTAATAGATGGACAATCCAAATGCATAAATAGATGTTTTCGATGTCAATTGACACATAATATTAAATGAAAAAAAATATATCTGTACTATAATGTTTCGGATGGCACGTTAAGCTGTAGGTCCCGGCTACTATCACTACTTCGTAGTATGTAGTAGTCGTAAAAACCCCTCCACCAACCCGCACTGAGCCAGCGTGGTGGAGTATGGCTCAATCTTACGCGGATCCGAGTAAAGGCCTGTGCCCCTCGGTGGGGACATTAATGGGCTACATTTACTTTTTACTTCATTTACTATAATGTACACCTAACCTAAACCTGTGTAAACCTAACCTAACCATAAAACTTTCAAATTCTCGTCCTTAAATCAGTAAGGTGACAACCTTTTTAAACATAGTTTCGTGGAACTCATCAGGGCAAGTCCAGCAAACACCGTAACAGGATAACCAGTCACACACAACACTGCAACTTCGAGTATCTATACTCGTAAAAGCCGACCTTGCCAATGTCCGTAAGTGCGTCCGCGTTTATTGTAGTAAACGCAAATCGTACAACTTGTATTGAAGCATAGCTTGTAGTAGCCGACACACTGACACGTAACTCATGAGTCGGGCCGGTTCTTGCGTCATGGCCGAGGAATCCTTTGGCGATTTTCCTACTGAGATCTATTTATGGAAATACCATGTTACCAATAATGGTAAATCTGTTAGTCAATTATGGGTGATGGTAATTATGTCAGCTAATCAATAAATTAATAGCACATATTGTTTAGGTAACAAAGGGACCAATTTGAGAGGAAAACGCACTAAACTAAAAAGGCAACTAAGGCCTCTAAACGTCACAGTTAATATCAACAACTATGATGACGTGCCAAATTGGTCGCTATATGTATATATTAAATTCTCGGACAATCTTCAACAAAAATATTGGTTTTGTGTTGAGATCGAGACTAATTAATTACAAATCATCGAAAAAAAATATATCCCATACCACGAAATGGTTTGATTTACACCTCATTGACATACGTCTCAACGCATTAATTAAGATAAAATGAGTTATCAACTCATCACCACATGAAGTCCTATTTATTTGATATTCGTCACTTTATAAAACCTCAGAAATATTTATGGGAAAACCATAAAGGTGCTGTGATGCTCCGATTTGTACCTAAACCTATGTATTCATCAATATATGTGCTAATTTCCATGGACCAATGTAGGTACCTACTCCTATATACAAACTCTTATATTGAGGTGCACCTATGAGTCCCAGAACGGGTACATAGGCCGCGTAAAGTGCAATATTGTGCAAATATATCGCGTTTGCCTGGACTGGACATTTCCGAGAAAGGCGACACGAGGTCAAATGCCTGTGTCCCTGTGGCATGCGCGAGAGCCAAATTGTCACGTGAGTGACAGTTGCCATTTTATAATCATTTACCTTTTACCTTTTAGAGCTAGTCTAAGCTGAAATGACGCGCCCCACTCCTTGGTTTTGTATTTACTTGTAATACAAAACCAAGGAGTGGGGCGCGTCATTTCAGCTTAGACGAGCTCTACTTATTAAATATCAAAGGATGCTAGTACCTATATAAGATTCATGACTGTGATATGATATTTTTTACTTAGAGAAATGTAGAATGTACTTGCACTCGAAGGATACGGGGTACTTTCGGTGCTAGAATGTGCCCGGTGCCACTCTCATTGCAATCAATTGTCAATCACGGAAGTGTTAGTTTGCCAATACAGAAGCTTTACATTCCGAAGTTAAAATGGCTCTTATTTGCAAGGGCCTGTAGAATCAAATTTCAGATAGGTATTGTTATGTAAACCTTGACGTGCTGTCGACTGTAAAGTAAAAGGGCCCGCCCTTCGTCGATCAATGTCCGGGCCAGTGATGTGTTGCATGTTGTGAGAATTTCATCAACGTATTAATGTACCTGCATGTAAATAAATACATAAAGAGCGTGAGATTATAAACTCTAGGTATTTTTTTTAATAGTTCGGTAATATTTCAAACTACCTATTGTGGTAGCAATTTCCGTTTGAATAATTTTATGGCCAAACTGTTTCATATCCATAAAAAGTACCTATTTGATCTCGGTATTGAAATATAAAACTGCCATTTCGATATGTAGAGCAAGCTACATTTTTGTAACAATGAACGCTTGTCAGTCATAATTTGAACCGTTTAGCCGCAGATTGAAAATAAAAACGAATGCACGGTAAGAACTACACAAAGTTAAGCACTAACTGTTACAAAAACTGTTTCGTTTTTGCGGCAAGCATTACTGCGTGTATTTCGATATCTACGAAAATGTAACTCGAAGTATTTTTAACAGATTACAATTTATCGATATTTCCACATCAAAAGAGCAACATTATCTTGAGTTAGACATAACAATACCAAAAGCGGCAACAATGCGTGTGTCGATCGATCGATACATCGATAGCCTTTAGTCGGTCGTAGAGTTTAAAGATACGTATGTCATCATAATAAAGAATCTAATGCAATGCGGTTTCTCTACTTTACATCTAATCTATGCCCTTTGCTCTGCTTTATGAATGATAAACGCCGCCGCCGACATTATAATTATAACAAAACGTCTCATCTGTTCTCGGAAGACATATGAAGTACTATTAATTGGTCTCTGATTATAACCGCTTCAATGTTAATAAATATGGGTTAATGTTAACACACTGGGTTTAAAATCATGTATGTGAAATTGTACGAAAATTCATAATCAAAATACTCGACAACTACACCAACTTCCTTGAACACAAATACTACTGTTTTCCTGATTTTGCATATTCATACTGAAATGAATTGAATTTGAATACCTAGTTGTACAATATCCTTGCCAGCTGGTAAACTATGTAGTTATCGTGAGGAACAACAAGACAATCTTTAAATTATTTCCTTGTGTGTTGTTCACTTGTTCATTGAGTCATCTTGTGCTCGCATCACAAATGCCCTGCGAGTACCTACATGATGTCATGCTGCGCTTGCACATGTGACAAGAATTATTGCGATATAGGGTTAAGTAGGGTGACCATTGCTGATATAGATGTTAAGGAAGCATGGATACATGATGCATAGCATAGTGGATCTCGTAGGTACTTATGCAATGCAGGCACTTAGCATCCGTTAATGAAGTAAAAGAAAGAAATGATGACGAGAAATTAAAAATCCTCGCAAGACAAAATACTATTGCTTTTTTCTGGATCCTTTTCCAAACGAGGTCTAAAAGTAAATAATTGTTCTATGGATATTAATACCAATAGTTCTATTGTATTGCGAGTTGCAGGTATTTGGCGAGCAGCGTATGCTGATCGACGCGAATGGAATATATTTTATCTGACATACCGAAGTGCCTTCCAAACTACGGTTTATTATGTTTCATTTCATCACAATGCATCGGGAATCGATCCATTCGTGGGTTTCGACCAAGGACAATAGCTTATGAATATTTGGCACAGACGTGAGTGCCAAAACGGGGAATATTTTAGGACAAAGAAATCTGAGGCAACTAATATCATAGAAGTTATTTATTTCCTACAATATTACCAAACATGTTGCTCATGTGAAGTCATGAAGTTGCTTGTTACCAGTACGTTGTAGTAAGCTATTGAATGAGCCATATTTAGTTCTGACATATCGGGCTATAGCTATAGAAAGTATTGTATTGAACAGTTAGCTAATAAGTAGCAACGACATAAGCCCTGCAATAAAGTAAACAGCCGTGAGATAACACGAAGCTAGAAAGTGAATCTGAGCAGATAGGTAGCGTGTTACGTAAACAGTAATATCAAGTGATCCTCTTGCACTATTATTACACGTAATGATGAACGAACGTAATTTGATCTTACGTGTCGATCCAACCAACTATACCATGAGAACATAAGCCCAAAGTTGGCACATCTTTTGTTAAGTCATGCAAATCTCCTGACAAAGGAAAGGCAACGTTTTTTTTTTCAAAGACAGGTGTTTATCTCCATATAATAAAATACCGCCCGAGCAACATCGTGTTACGTATTCTCTTTCAGGTAAAATGTCTAACAGATCCTCGTAATTCGTAATTTCTTTATTGTACTAACACAAGAATGACATACAGAAAACTCATTGTAATAGAAGACGAAGATCCTCATCCTGCAAGACGCCAAGCCATGACATACGATTAACGAACTAACCCATACGACTGCAACAGTTTTTTGTTTTCAATATCAAACCCACCCAAGCTTCCCAAAAGTAAAAGCCTGCCCATTTCCTGGCTCAATCAACTCAGCTGATTCAACTGTTATCGCAGTGATCTAAACCTCCCTACATGGTGTCCATAACAGTCACGTTTCACTCGGCTCGGACATAGCACATTGTGCGTGCACACTATGCTATACTAAGTTGGCTAGAAAGCCCCCCAGGAGCGAGTCGTAATGAACGGAAATGACATCCCACTTCCGGCATGCGCCTGGGCAGTAAAATGCTCTGTGAATTGTTTTGTTTTGCGCGGTACTGGTGAAAACGAGTAATGGCTGCTGGTACAGTTTCATCTGATGATTATAATTAATAAATAATGGTCAAGCTCAGACCATATATTTCCATCGAAAGTGGAGTGAATTGATTATCACCTCTGACGGTGTTTTATGAGCCTTCATTTAAATCTATTAATTCATAGCAATTATGTACGTAGTGGCGATAAGTAGCTTTCCAGGAAACCAGCACTTCCGTTCGGATAGAAGAAAAAGCGGGTCCCACACCCAAGTTTCCGAGGACTACACTGATAATGACGAAACTAATAGATCAACTTATGCATCTCACTACAATTCTGCCTCAAATCCAGCTAGACGAACAAAAGAGAGTTTTTGTATGGCAGAAAAACCTCTTCACATGTTCTGAACGGTTCATACCACAATGCACAAAGTTGCACGAGATGCTAGACATTATGCACCCCACATGTCTGCACTGAGCGTGGGAAGATGCGTAGCGTATTGTATACAGCGTCCAAGTAATTATGAAGATTGCGTAAACGATTCTGAACTTTATGACTAGAAAACAAAAGCCAATCAAAGCGCATTGAGGAACACTACGCACGCAAGTAATAGAAATAAATTAAACGTGCAATGAAGAACTCTGTTCGATGGTGTTAGAGGAGGCTTTGGAGTTTGATGAAATTAGTTGGTAGATAAGTTACGAGATGTATTGCAAACAAGTGTGTGGAAGTATTTGTTGGGAAGTGCGTAATCTGTTTACATGTTTGATTGATAATATGCGGATAATACAACAAGATAAAATAATCATAAACAGTAAACGAAAGAACGAACGAAACGTTACTCTCTGTGGGAACAAACTAAATAGCTAATGACCGCTACAGTAATATAGTGAACTATATAGGTACTCGTTTATACAACAAAGCTATTAGATATCGATTTATAATGAATGACACCATTAACCTGAAGATAACAGAATTCCTTCAACGGTGTTTAGGCCTATTAATTGCAATAGAACCATCATAATTAGCAAGAATAATATGGGAGAAAAGCACAGAAACGGGGGCGTGACAACTCTATTGTTTTAAATGAGAAAAACGCCACCTAGCGGCAATTACAGGCAGCTCTCATGTCAGCGACCGTCGTCGCGTGCGCATCCCCGGCTTATACACTCGACGTGAGAAATAGGTGCCTTCATCTCAAACACATGCACGTGAGCTATGAAAAATTACGTGGGAAAAGTTTCAAAACTCAATTAACATGTGCTCGTTTCCTTATTATTGGAAATCTCATGTGGTACCCAGAAAAAAGGAAAGTCTAATTAAACTGGTGCTCCAATAAAGAGCTCTAGTTAGAGACAACGTAACCACAGCCTAACGAGTTAATCAACTGTGTAGTTCTATAAAGAGTGCAAATTGTAGAGATTGCTGGACAAATTAATTTGTGAGAAGATGTGGACATTGATTCAGCAAGAGGCGCCATTGTTATAGAGATAAATGGAGATGTCACTCATATACGAGAAATCAGCGGTATAAAGATTACATTCAAAGTTGCCGAAATATGAGTCAAACGCAATTGAGCTAGTGTTGGGCATCTGTCTGCAATCATAATGTTTTGAAACTCTCTCACGATGAGCTTCGACTGTTCACTTTCATTGCACACTCTGCACCGAAACTATACCGGCGCATGAGTTGTTCTCATCGTCAAACAATCGAGAAACTATCCTGAAATCTCACTCGGTCATCAAAATGTCAGTAGCATTATAAACAGACACTAGTAAGGCACTGTGCTGTGGCTGATTCCAAGGACATCACAAAGACATAATAATAAAAATACTAATTTTATAAGTAATACCTACGGTAACAAGGACTATCAGATTTCGAGTTTGAGTTTCAACTTATGATAGACCATATAGACCGATAGACCGTATAGTATAGATAGACCTTTTCGACCATAGTAGTTTACAGCACATCTAAACTCAAAACTCAAAAGTTATGACAATTTTGTGGTTAGCTTTCACTTTATTTGAAAGATCCGCATCCAGATAAAAAGTTTCCCATTGCAAATTAAAGGAGATGCTATCATTAATAGAAAATTGTGTGTGGGTACTTTTTATATTGTGCAAGATCGTATCTAACGTATTATTATGGCTTTCTTGTCGTTAGCTTTTCTATGAACTCCGCGTTTTTGCAATTATATTACTTGTTAAGGCCTATGGATGCAACGCGACAATGAAGAAAAAAACTGTTATCGAAATAATGATCACAAACTGGTAATAAATTCTCGTGTTTATATTAGGCACGTCAAATTTACATAAAATGTTTGATAACGCACCGCCTATCTATAAAATCAACATTAGCTTCCGGTGGCCACGGTAGTTCGATCTGTCCCTTTGATCGGCTACCTTTTTCACTCTTGTATAATATTAATACTTGATGACATCCGTGCAGCGAAGGAAGTCTCATCTGGCTTTCTTGTGGAAAGCAAAGCGCATAGCTATTCTTTTATTGTTATAGAATAGAGCAACATTTTCCTTTTTATAAGTTTGTAAGAATACAATTATAAGAGCATCAGTGGATGTTTAGGGAAATGGGCGTTTTAATTCTTATCTATTCGCATGATCAGGTGTTCCATATCCGTTATTGCTAGAAATACAGGAGTCAATATGTTTCATACATATATTTTACGTTTTACGATACAACTCAATAAAATCTTGATGATTAATTACATTTTCGGCCATAAAACTTATAGGCACGTGTAATTTGTTGAGTACATAAACATTATGTAGGTTTAACTAATAACTACCCTAACAAGGACAAAAAAAAACACTCATCATGAAGTCCAACATCGAATCTCTGTGGCTCATAGCTGGTCAAAACCAGGCGGATGCGCTGTACACACACATTTATTCAACGTAGCTTTTTCTGATGCTCACCTATGGTATAGTGTGGGGCCAGAAGCAATTAAAGTTAGACGCACATACAACAAGACCGACAAACTGTCGAAACTATTTTGTGTTGGCGCGCACATAAAGGATTGCGGGGTGACTGACTGACAGGGTGCGTGCTTGGATAATTAAAACTTGCTATAGAACCAATTCAAAGGACGTTAAATTCATCTAAGGGACGATTTTCCAATCCCGAGAAAAACAATCAGATAACTTTGACATTACATGAAATGGTGTTTCAAATTTCTCAGATAAACAGACGAACAAATGGAAATCTGTACTGCTGAGGGGTGACCGGATGAGATGATGATGATTGAAAAACCGCAGTGTGCATTACTAGAGACTCACCGTGCGCAGTGACAGGTCGTTGACGGAGTCGTGCCGGTGGTCGAGGCTGCCGAGGCTGCAGCACGAGGCGGAGGAGGCGAGGCTGACGGAGTCTGCGCGCGCGCGGTGCGGCGACACCGCCACGTGCTTCAACATGTCGCCTGCTGGCAGGTAGGTTAGGTTAGGTCCGATTTATCATTTTTCCTATCAGTCACAACGTTAAACATAACATAGTATGTTTAATCATACTCCTACGAGATTGGCCAAACTATGCAGGAAGTGCATAGTGTGGTATCATATCATGTCTATCATACATATCCATCAAAATATCGTAAATTCGTGACATCTTTAGTTACTTTTATTTTCTGCGAACAGGTGCACACATTTTACACATTTTGTTAAGTCAATTGATTATCTCCAATAATGTAGTCCACATCCTGTAGAGCGGAAACTCAATGCCGAATGGTTGAAAGGCTAAGAATGTTGACAAAGGACATTCGGAATAACAATACGTAATGGAATCAACACCCAAATTCGCATATTTCCGCCCCATCACCAAGTCTTACAAAATGTCAGATGAATTATGCATCCTATGGTATTTTATGGTACGGAATTGGAAAAACAATGTTTTCATAGCTAACAAAGTAATAGCAACCCAGAGATAGAACATATTGATGGCTTATTTCACAGTTGTACCAGTAGTTGCAGTTAATAATTGTTCTGAGAGTTGCATTTCTCTATCCAACCTTACCACTCACTCTCTAGATAGTATTTGACACCACAGTTTTAGATGAAACAATTGAAACTTTCATTTAGTCTCATCACAACTCCAAACAATTGGTAATTAATAAATAACAGAGTAGAAAAAAATTAATGCTCTATTGATTTATGCATCACAGCGAGGGTACCTCAAGGCTTGCTCTTAGACCCCACCCCTGCGGTTAGCCAAGTGACTCGGGCGCCGGATATGTCCCATCCCAAATGTTTCCACGAACTCCCAAACCCATTGTAAACTACCCCATTATAATTATCCCGACACTTCGGATGCTAATGTGTTCCGTGCGAGGTTCCGGGCGACGATACTCATGTATGTTAATGTGGTGATTAATTGGCGTAGAAGAGCTTCTGGTACAAAAAGTAGATCAATGCCAGACAGTCCTTAAATTTATGCAGTGAAGATGCTTTCAGGCTACTTGAATCGAACTGAGTATGTTTTAGTTTTGAATAGCACGGAAGTATATTGGACAATGGCGATCTTTAGAAATGGTGTCCTAATAAACTGTATAGAAGAATGAATCCATGATATAATTTGCATTGTTAGTGGCTGGTAATTGTATGCCTCTCCCATATGGTGAAGTAGTTATTCTTTTCAATTTAGTACCAATTTTATTCTGAGTTATAAATTGCCCGGTTTATTGATTATTAGCAAAACCTATGATTTAAAATTTCGTAACCTTACATTAAGTAGGCTAATCACCTAGCCATTTCACATCAAGACACCTAACTACATAAACATAACATAGTAACGAGCGAACGCCTATTCTTGCAGAGGATGTGTTTGTAATAAATAAAACAATAAAGTATAAATGTATAGTAATTACAGTGCAGAATCAGTAAAGGTCGCCGCTACCGTTTCGTCTGGAGGCGTGGTCTGGCCAAGCGCAGACGCAGATGGTGACGCGAACACATCTGCGCAGCTCGTTTTAACTTAGAAACTGATAATTTGGTAAAATAATACAATTATATCTACAGCACGTAATATAATCCTTGATTAATAATTGATCCTTTTATTAAAATGTTTTAAGCGTTAATAATGATTTTTTACATCCGTTAAAGCTATACATACTTTAGAATACATTTCTTATAGCCTTTATTATTGAATATATAAATCAAAATATCTTAAAACATGTTACAAATGGGAATCTAACGCAGATACATGAAATCATTCAAATAAAGGAAACCATTCACAAGGCATTTCAAGCGCATTACCTACACTGTTTCAATTGATATTGAATAGCAAGAATTTGAAAGATCAGGGTCAGTAGAGTTCAACACAATGTAATACAAATGAGGGAGATAATTGTAGCTAGTAACAAACATTACGACGTCGTAGATCAAACGGAAATGACCCGTGACGGAACTAAACATGCTGCGATATACTTAAGTTAACAAAGAAATGTAGAGTTACAATACCGATAAACTGGATAAGTAGAAATAACAAGATTTAAGAATAACCGGCTAGAAGCCACCCAAAAAGGTGGCAGAGGCACAATTTCTCTGGGCACTTAGTACTTAACGATGAGTTAATCTCGTTCATTACAACAAAGTGTTGAATTAAAGATTACTTAACGATGAACTATTCTCGTTAATTAGTTAAGTATTTGTATTGTAAAAACAGTTTTTAAAACAGCAAATAATAAATTCATGCAGCATTTCTGATTAACCACAAGCAATTAAGGTATTCTTCCAATAGAAGAAAACAACATCAAGTCTTCACGCATTTTCCTAGAAAGGTTTCTATCATTAGTAACACGCAAATACGTACATCAGTCGTCATGTCCATATCTGAGTAGGTGTTTGGTAAACATGACTGAGCTGGACTCTACTTCCGTCCTGATAATGGACTTACTCCCCCGGTCTGTTGTTGCTCTGCCAATGCTAAATATACGGGCGCATTAAATAAATCTGCCTCTGTTTACACAATGGCCGCGGAATTCGTGCGGTTCACTGTAGAATTATGGACAGAATTCAACCTTATTTATCCAAATGATCTGACTAAATTTTTTTTCGGAGGACCAAGTAACAACTAGTTTTTATAGTGTATCAATATTTGTACCCAAGAAGGCAATTTTTTCTTATTACCTGTCAAATACACTATGATAGGACTCGAAAAAGTGAAAATATACAAAACTTTTCTTTTCAGTTACTCCAATTAACCGACCATGGAGGTCAAACAAATTATTGAACGCTAAATTAACCTAAACTAACGCAACCGAAACAAAATGAAACAAACAAGCTAATTTCGTTTCTCACTCATTAATAGAGGAAACAGTAAACTGGCGGGATGTGGACCGAATGTTCCACATACATAACTTCACAGGATGTTTTGTACCTGTAAACCTAGCAGGAATATTTACCAGATAGAAAAAGTGTTCGAGTTCAGATGAAATAAACTTTAAGACATCGTACATAAGAGCCACTGACATTTCTTTTTCGATGCGTAATTCTTCCTGCTACCTACACTGAACTGGGTGGGTTTAACATAACTATGGATAGTATAGAAGTAATAGAGAGAGAAATTAGATCACACTTCAAAGTTTATAAGTTTAAAATACCAATTGAAGACGTCAAACAGTAGACGGCAATTTGCTCTACTTCAATAAATAACTACAAAATAATGTAAAGCAGTTCGTCCATCGCCAGATAACCGATAGATAAACCGATCTCTTCACACCGGTAATAGAATTCCCATTAAAAGGAGATTATTACCCAATCCGGTACATTTACGGGTTCCGGACCGGATTAATAAAAATCATGTTTGCTCTCGATCAAAGGGTACTTGTTGAGATATTTTTATAGAGACGAAGGAAGAGAGTTCTATGTACTAACGCTAGCCTAAAAAAATGATAGCTTTAAATAATTAAATTGCAAGCGACTTTATATTATCTGGATTCGATTGGCACAGGAACGCGACCGGATAAGTTAGCACAAAAAGGAGGAGGCTTATATAAGCTGCCGATGATGATGATGATATTTATGTATGTATAAATTAACTCTGGGGATCATTAGAGTAATGACATTGTGGATAAAACTTGCCATTTTTTTTTTTTAATTTTAAAGGAATTTTGGTCCAAGAATTTCAGAGTTAAACAGATGTCCGACGTATACTCGTATCAAATGCAAACCACAATCTTGATTAGTGTAACCCGATAATCACCTACGAGTAGCTGTATGTACAAATCAGGCCGCGGACCTAATGTTTCTTTTTTCCTTCTTTTTCTTCGGCTACCGAGGCCCAGGTCATTGTTCTTTGCAATCCGATCTGTAAAGCCGTACTAGTACAGTCACGAACAGTTCGAGTTACCTCAATGCTACGAGTGTAGTCCATATGATAAACAAGCACGGTTCAAAGTCTGGATACTGTATGAAATGATGACTATACTAACATGGCTTGACATCTATCGTAATCGAACCCAGAATGGACAGTGCTTATCAGATTTCTTGATGTGCAAAAGTTGCATGAGGATTAGTATTAGTTTTAACATGAAAGAGCTCATTGTGACTTTCTGCGCATATTTAGCAACCTGCATATTTTCTAAAACATTGCGAAAATAAACTGTTAACCATAATAGTTTTCGATAGGTATGAATCTCTAATGTGTCAAGGTAAGTGTTACAAGGTAAGCTCAACTACTTAGACGACAGTTCTATATTTTGATGGCACGATAATAAAATTTAGATGAATTAATTTGCAATTTACACCTATTTCACATCTTAAGCGAGACACGCTAATTAAGACACATTCCCACGAAATTCAGATATGCCGATTCTGATAAACACCTTTATAGAGATATTTTATTTTAGTCTCGATATGGTACTAGTCCATTCAAATCACGAAGCAGCTAGACTTAAGGTTAGAGTTTTATGCAAATTTAGCCCGCGCTACAGGAAGTTTGGCGTCTTGTATCAATGAAAAAGTTTGTAAAAAAAACTCAAGCGTCTATACATGACCACACAATGAAGACAGCGGGATAGGAATACTAACTTTCGGTTTAGGGCATACGTATTACGAAACTAATTAAAAAATAAAGTGATCCAATGCCTCACATATTTTGCCTTTACGTTTATCGTGGAAATTATGTAGAAGAATTCGAACTATGCGACATGCATGTACATGTACAGACAGAAATACTCTGCGGGACAAAAATTACAACTGATTAATTTTACCAGAAGAGGCCTGTAACCAGCAGTGGGTGAATGTGGACTGATTGATGATGTTAATGATGAATCACCAATATATCCTAGACTAGAGTAGAGTTAAGTCATAGAGCACAATCGTGTATCTAAATAAAAACGAGTCCCGCACGATCACGATAGCGTCGTAGTGACCGACAATTGCGAACACGTCGTGAGTGAAGTCACTCGAGGTGCAATTTCTTTTGAGAATGGCTATCACTTCGGCACGTGACGGGGCGCGCCAATATCGGCGGCGCTGTCAATATCTCGTGACTAAGCTGGCCCGATTTTGCTTTCAGTAAACCTGTTTTTTTATATACGAGGACTCGGAAAATACAAAAACATACAAGAACATATTGAACGAGTTTTCTTAAGAAAATCCGATTTGGTATACTACAGCATACAAGAGAGGCGATAGATAACAGTTGAGCTGGTATTAATCCGATTAGTTTCCTGAACTTCTAGTGCAACCGAATATATTGTTTAAGCATTCTCAATGTTTGGAATCAAATTCCTATTAGAAATGTACCTAAGACTGTGTTTGTGCTTGCGTTCTGAGTCTCTACGAGCAACTACTCCTCAACAGTTAAGAATGTATGTGTCAAACAAACCTAAACAGGCAGGGACATAGCTGAGTCTTGTTTAGGTAAAGACTAGTTCGTAAAGGAGCTAGATTTATTGTTCTTACAGCATTTGTACGATACGAGTATAGTGTATAGGCAGTGTGGGAATAAGTTTTATATCCGATTTGAAGTACGTTCACTGTTGTGACAAAACGAAATTAGCTTCTCGACAGTAATTGCATCGCTATGTCATTCGTATGTCCTATAGCGTATTCGGCCTTTAATTAGATAAAGAAAATCTCGACATGTTATCTGAAAAACTATGCAAAACAGGGCTGCCAGAAACACAATGCCAAACATACTGGGTATAATCATAATAATATGCTAACACACCACTTCCTGAAAATTATCCTCCGACGATTACCTCCGAACAATAGCAGTATAGGCGTAGAGAGACACGTATGTGACTTAACATAGTGTCATCACATCATGCTCGTAATAGGGGATTATGTACAGGTAAAAAACGGTCTGTTGCCCATAGAAAGTTAAACACAGGTAACCCGTATTAGTGACATGAGCAGATATTACGTGCTTAATCCTAAGGGTGTGTTTCACGTTGAGAAAATGAGAATAATATTCATAACTACAGTAATATACTAAGCACATAAAAATAAAAGTATTATGTATGTTAAGTAAACTCAAGGTTTAAGTAATTACAATTATTTCCTAATTAGTTAGGTACTAGCCAAGGCGAAACAATTTTAAAAATAGATAAGCCCAAATAAAATATGGTTGTGTGGGAGTAACTATATTCTGATGAACACAAATGTTCATAAAGATACTTAGGGTTCAGTTGCTTGTAAGTATCCCAGACAGATGGTACTCGTAAATTCAACTGAGCCTCTGTAAGTACGTGAGTCATGTAGTGTTGCAGCCTGGGAGTCTTAACCTACATCCTACTCCAGTTTGTTGTAGATCACGGTAAAATATCATCATAATAACACAAAGCTCTTAACAAAGGCTTTAGTTACTTAGCTCTTGAATTCGCCATACACATGTTAAAGGCTTAACTTATTTAAATTTATGTTAATATCTTTGAAAATAGGCAATAATGAGTCAATGTAAACGGGGATCCCCCATATGAATCTCAAGAGACAGACAAAAAATTAGACGATGTAAAATTAGACATCACAACACTCAAAAACAAGTGACAACAAGTAGCATGTCAGAGTAACTGCCCACCCAGTCCACCACACTATTGAGCTAATAGCTTCTCTCGACGCGACGGTCTCATCTATGGCTTGGACGAACTAAGTATTTAAAAGAAGATAGTCTCGCTCACAAGAGATCAATTAGATGGCAATTAAGAACAGCTAGACCTTGCTCCATTGCAACTGGTAAGGGTAATAAATAATGGATGAGTTAAAAATTTATAGTTAAGATATAAATATTTCAATGACAGTTTAAGAATCGCATCGCATTCTATGATGTATCACAGGAGTTTTGAAGAGAGTTTGAACAGATTATGAAAGTGATTTCATTTTCTTACAACTGCAAGTTTGATAATTTTTATAATTTTGTAAGATATTGAGTCACATTGTATAAAAGTTAAGCAACACATATTGTTGCTTAACAATGAAACGAAAATAAAAATGTATGGTGTAGCTGAATCAAAAATGCAGTTGAAGAGCAAAGAAATCTTCAAAAAAATATAATCAACAACAATATTTATAAATCATGTTACATGTAATCTACTTGGTGTTTGAATGTTGCAACATGGCATGTTGGAGTGATAACTACGTTTGTATAGGACTGACCGTCTGAGTGATAAGACGATGCAACCGACAGGGCATGGGCTGATGTTACATAGAAGCTATTTATGAGATCGTAGTTTAGATCAGTTTTATTTTTATAACAATGGCATGGAATGTAGGATGTGGGCTCGTTAGTGGTGCAGGTTATGCGTAATGCTAATGATCTAGAAAAATAAGAAGAGACACAGTGATTTACCATATTTCTTAAGTAACATCTGAGATAATCTCGAGATCTCACAGCAAAATACACTAAAAAAACATAAACGTAAAAAATAAAAGTAAATATTGTTTACACACAATAAAATACATGTAACATATTGATGGATTCTTGTTAATGAACTCTTTAACTAGTTAAAACTGTATCATGTGAAACAGTTCCTTCCCGATTAAAAGCACAAGATAGGTTTGTGAAACATTTACAAAAAGAGTCCACTTCCCTAAATATTTCTAAAAATATGACCGAAATCGCTTCATTACAAATTATCGTATTCCCTATCAGGATAACTCGTGTCGTTCAGCCGAGGACACAAGGGACCGTCAAACAGCTGCCGGCGACAATTGAGACAAATGAACGCGGCCGGCGCCAACGCCGCTTTACTTGAGATTTTGATGAGGTCCAAGAGACAAGAGATACGAGGGAGCAAATGGTACTCACAAAATTTAAAAAAAATGTTTATTTGTATAGTTTTGCTTTATTATTTATATAGGTGAGTGATTAGATATAATTACCATAATAATTGTATGTACAACTTAACCCAACTTACGACTACAAACAATTAAATTAAATAAAAAATATCCCTGAGGTCACCGCCGCCGAGCGGAAGGGTGCCCAACATGCTGGCACCATTACCTCGCTGTATCGCCAGGCTAATGGGCTGGGCGTGGTAGGTGCTAGCTCTAGAATCACCCGACGCTTCGACGACTCTCTTCGAGCGTCGGCCCCCACGGCCCGAGGGTCTCCACGCCAAATAAGTATGTAGCCAAATGAACAGAAATCTAGTGTGAAAGATTATGGAGATCTGACCGTCAACCTCTAGTCGTGGAGATACACTAAAGAAGAAGATGTCTGAAAAAGTATAGTATTGCTTTGCTTTGCCTATGAGGCAACTCAGAAACTACCATAACTTAATTAAGTTATGGTAGTTTCTGAAACTTTCATCTCTTATTTATTTACATAATTGTTAATTATTAAACATTCAGTTTCATCTTAGGTCCAAAATGCAAATTGTTTCGTTTCTGGAGGCTCTGGCTCCTGACATACAGGTTCCCCTAGTTTAGGAGTTAGAGTCATGCTGTAAAGGATGTAAGATTTATAAAAAATAAAAACATTTCATTTCATTTGCTGGCTGATATATTCCATTTATAGTTGGTATCAGCTACGAAAGAAAATAAGGTACTTAGTTTTGAAGAGCGCTTGTGATTGTGATGTTTTGGATTTCATATGTAAGTGTCGATCCGCTTTCGGATATGTCTTAAGGAAAACTTCTCAAAGATATAATCAAAAGTAAGAAAGAACACATTGTCGCAATGACCAAAACTGCTCGTTTAGTTTATAGCTCTTTAACCATCTTTTATGGGAAGTAAATCATCCATTGTAAAAATATCAAATATTTTTCAATGAATTGTTAACTGTGCGCGTCTCACTCTTTACTTTTTGCCGTAGAGTCCAAATCAAACATTCTTTAACAAATCAAAAAGGTTTAACCTACTTTAACTAAATATGTTTGTTTAGTGTGGCTTATCTATTTGATAGCAAACTTAGAAATGTTATCTTTAAAGTTAGTTTAGCCTTGGCAGTTAGCAGGCGGATGCTGGCAGACACGATTGTTGAATAAATAAATGAAAAAAATATACGAAATAATATCAAGGGTTGATAAACTTGCCGACACCATCTTAGTAAAAGGATAAAAATCTCAGTTAGAAAAAGTCGCGCACGTTGGTTTAAAAAAGTGTGAAGACGATATGGAGTTCTTGCTATAAATCTTTCGTGTCTATTTAGTATTCTAAAAGACAGTCTTTACTCCAGTATTGTTTAGAAAGCGGTTAACTATGAAACCTTTTATAGAAAAGCTACTTTAGTTTTTTATTACTTTAATCTTAAGGTAACAATAACATTCCAGCAAACAAAAACCTACAAAAACCGCTGCCGGCATCTAAGCTCCCGTTGACATGGCGCCTTTCTCAGAGATTGGAGATTAAAAACCCAAATGATAGTTGTGTTGAATTTATAACAGAAAGCAATAACGTCACGGTGTGTACTCACAGGAATGTCATTCGATTTGAATCTAATATTTATGATGAGGAACTGAATCACTTTACAGCGAGAAACGGGCCGAACATTAGACTTGATTTTTAACTGTGAATTATTTGATGTTTGTTATACGTAGGTACCGGAGTTTTCAAAATTGGCTTCATAAAATGTTATGACATCATTATGATATGAACAATAATGAACACTTTGCCATGAACTAAAATTGAAGTTGAATAATGAACACTGAAATTTATCATTTATATGTATACTGAATAATCAAGAACCTAGTGAAAACATAATGCGCTAATGAAGATATTGATGCTAATAAGATAAGATATTGAGCCGGTATTTAACTAAATAGCAGGTAACAGTTTAAGAAATACTTAGAAGTAAATGCGAATAAATAAGTTTAAATAACAAAAGGATTTCAGAAACACATTGACACATTAAAAGAAAATGCGAAGTGGAACACGAACACCTATGCAATATAGGAATTCTAGAATATTATTATCCCCTGTGCACGCCACATCGCGTGAGCCGTGAAGTATGTATTTGATTAGCAAAAGACACTAGGATTAGTAATATTACTTTCGCTTGTCATGTTGGACATGACAAACAGGTTTAAGATTGTTTCTTGAAGAAAGTGCGATAATGCATGAGGATCTATGGATTTTACCCGATATTTTTTGCATATTTTTTGTTGAAGCCTTTTTAGTAGGTCCAAATTATAATCCATGACTAACAATGCAGCGATTAGTTAAGCGACACGACATCGGTCAAACTTAATCGGTTAACTGGTGAGTAAACCCAATCATCGACGAATTATTGGCATAGATATTTCAAATTCTAATAATTCGTTAAGTCCTTCCACAGTAGGTTTTATTGGAGAAATTTTGATACTTCCAAATAAGGCAAAAGGGCCCAATGAAGTCTTCAAATATACAGATGGATGAGTGATGATGATGATGATGATGATGACGTGAAAATTCAAAGAAAATTAGAGTAGTTTTACCAGCCCAGTAAGATTTATTAATAGATTCTTAATTTCCGTAGAATGGATATCAATTATCTGGTTAAAGGCTTCGCAGGTAGCATAGCGCTTGACAGTCCCGCCCGCACAAACCGTAATGTCGCAAGGCCCGCCCCCAGAGAGCGTGAGAGTCACCTCCAGTTAGACCATTGTCTTCATATTCCCATACAGTAAAATTCACAATAAGAACATCTGTAACGCAGCAAGCAGCTCCTTGCGAAATGTGCAATTCTTCCAAAATTATGGTTCATATGACCCATAATTTAAAACTGATAATTTGGTAACTCCTTGCGGTCCAGAGCAACATTGTTCGAAAGAAACTAATTACCGGAATTTGGTACAGATTTATTGTCTATAATTCTAAAAGACTTCACTACATCGCATAACGTATACTATTACTTGATATTGAAATGCTTTTTAAGAATACGAGATATTATGTTAGTAAACCCAAATAACATTAGACTGAGAGACCCAAATTACTTTTGATAATTATCAAAGAATCAGATTGAACAAATCATGAAATGTGTTTTTATCGTGTAATCTCACTGATCTCATTGCATGTTTCATTAGCTGATGGTTAAATTATCAAGTAGAAATCTTCGGTCAATAGCAGAATGAGGAAGTTTGATGGCACGAAGCATTTTCTTTGAGAATCGGCTAGACTAAATTAATATTTCATAAATTCTTTATTGCACACAGATAATTGTGAAAATAAACATATATGTTAAACAGTGTACAAAGGCGAGCTTATCTCTAATGAGAGGTCTCTTCCAGCCCAGCAAACCAAGGACCAATGAGAGAGTTGGATAGCTGACTGGGGTACACCTATGTGTACAACAACTAAGCAAAACAATACAATCTACTACATACACACTAAATATAATTACAGTTATATTTATATATAAATATATACATATGTACCTATATATAATATTATACTTACTATTACTTTTATATTCATCATCATCATCGGCAGCTTGTTTCCGCCCACTGCTGGGTATAAGCCTCCTCCCTTAGACTACATTAATGATCATTAACTAAAACCATACACCAAAGCATATTATTTTGATTTGATTGAATTTGAAGCACAATTAATTAAGCATGCATTCACTTTGTAATGGTTCATTAATAATTTAGAAATATTGTATTCACCGTTTGATTATGCCCGAGAATGTTTGCAACATTAAGTTTAAACTGGAGCGGGATCCATATCGTTGTACAAAACTAAAAATCTCTTTCCAGAATTTAAGAATTCATTTATGATAATTTAAAATAAACAGCACCCAAAGGAACAACTGGGACTGTTTAACGAACGAGCCCGGGGTTAGTAGAAGATGCAATAAGCCTTAATAATCCTTCAGACCTGTGTCATTTCACACTGACGGCAACTCTATTACGAATGCTTTTCTATCCATTTAAATTAAACAAACGTGAACTTTTTGAATATCATACCGACAAAAGGATCCCATTACTATACTCCCACATGATCAATTGTGGCAACACTATAATTTTTGACTATGAAATGCCGCTACGTTATGCTTGAGCGTCTACGCCGCAGATTCTACGGCTTTTGTTAGAAAAAACAAATCATGTGAATCATTTTATGAATCTTTGAACCATAGAAGTAAGTACAAGATGATTCATGCAACGATTTGAAATGATGTTTAAGGTTACACAGTAGCTGAAATTTTAGTTGTCAGCTAATACAATTTGTAACTGATGTGATGATACACTACTTAGACAAAAATAATACAGGAGATCTAGAACTAGGCCCTTGGAAAAGGCACACAAACACAAGAATGACTTGAGAGAAGAAAGGACTAAGGAGATTTACAAAAACTTTTGTTGTAGCAAATTCTGTAGATGTAATGAGTGAGAGAAGATACTTGCTAAGTTTTGTTGATAAACAGATACCGCACCATAAGATATTGAAGATCTATGTTCCAAAGTTCTAAAGAGACATGTAACAAATAAATGGCTGCATGCAGATGCCAGACGGGTTTTTTTTAAAGATGTTGCGCATGAGCATAATGCAATAAACTATTTTCGGATATTGTTCAGGCATTTCGATGGAGCATTGCAACGCTTGAATGGAGGTTTTGAGAGTGATGAATAAACAACAGTTAAGTAAATAAAGCACTAAAATGAAAACTATATACCTTCATATAAAATGTGTGTGGTCTAATGAAAAAACTTTCAGCCCGTTCACAATGGACTATAAAATCGGCGCAATTTTATATTGCCGGTGGGCGATGACAATGGCCCATAAGTAGGAAACATATTCCTTACCTAGTTCACTTCCAATAAAAAAAAACCAAAAACACTTTCAAATCAGCCCTCCTTCAAGGCGATCACAGAACTAGCTCTATAACACATCACTGTTTATTGGTAAGAGTTGAATTGTCACACAATCACAGGCCCTCGAAGTGGGAAGATCGGACAGAGCGCGCGTTGCTGCGAGCGTCACGACGGAACGTGCGTCGCGCGCGGAGTTTCGGCGCAGAGTGAAGTGAAGGAATCTGACGGCTGGCGGCACTGATTGCAGACAATACGCTGCGCTAGCGCACGCTACTGCACTAAACAAACAACAATCATTGCACTTTTGGAGACAAATTAGAGAATACGCCAGCTCTCCACTATACATATAATTATACGAAATGCCCACTTTCAAAGCAATTTTAGCAATAGCCAACATCTCCGGCATTTACTTTAAGAAGTAACCCACAGGGTAAGATATTTACACGCTTCTCGGGCATAATTAAGAAAAAGACACACCAAAAGTAATCTACGAGTAGATACCTACATCATTAAAATCCTCCAATTACAGCACAGAAGCAGCATTACTCATACAAAGAACTAGTTAATTGCTGCTTCGTGGCAGTTCGTGGTCGACCTAATACGGGAGTCGCTGCTGATTCTCTATCTTAATCATCTTCATGTTCTTAATAATTGACATCAGTTGTAAAACCACTTTGATGCATTACTACAATCGTAGGAGAATTGTAGTCAGTATCAATATAACTGCACATGATCTACAGTCACCATTATTTGTACGTTTGTTTAATTTGTAGCTTCATTCATTTATTGTCAACCCTTAGTCGATATTCAGTCATCTCTGACACCAATAATCCACCTTTATTACCTATTTATTTTAGAGGCTTCGTTGTTCTTGGACTTAGGTTCTGTATACCTAGTTTCTTGTATGCTGCGAACTATTGTACCAATCTATTGTTCGTCGTATTGCTCAATTGGTGTAGTTCCGTTCAGGTGCATCTAATAAGATTAGAATGTTATACCAATTGCCCGCGCGCAAGCTAGTTGATAAGTACATATTCTTATTTATTTCATGAATTCTAGGATAACCCTTGAAAGTCATAGAAATATAGGTACGACAAAATAAAAAAACTAAATCTTATGAGAACAAATGAAGAAACGCTATAAATTCACAAAAACCCTGCTACCGTACCTACGTAGTAGGTTGGTATAATGAACTACGCTCGATTTCTTGATGAGAATACAATTAGTAGATATAATTTCATGCTTCGGTTTCCGGTACCCCTTAGATACAGCAATGACGAAATTAAAACGTAATAATCCGTTATCCGGATCCAATCCGACCGCATAGACAATTATTTAATTATCATTCTGTAAACAAAACTTAATTTCCCTGGCATTCGACAAAATGCTTCCTGTCGTATTACAGAGTGTGATGCCGTGCCTGGTTGGAGTTCCGCGTCACACGCCGCCGACGACGGTTCCCTGATTCCGTACAAAAAGGCAAAAACTGCTTCCACGTGATGATAGATTCAGTTTTGCGGTATCGGAAGCTCTGGTAAAATAGTCTGAAGCCTATTAGTCACATGAATCGAGTACGTGCTCAACACAACAAAGAAAATATGTAGCTCGATTCTAGTAAGTATAGAATATTATGCAATGAGTATGTGTGTAGTATAGTGTACTTAGTACAAATATTTTTGTAGTAACTAGGTACTTACAACTTTATGATTTGTTTGTCGTCTAACATTACTTTGACAATGGTCACACACACACACACACACACCCTCAAACACACCCTCAAACACACCCTCACACACACACACACACCCTAACACACCCTCACACCCTCTCACACACACACACACACCCTCACACACACAACACATCCTAGTAAGGAAGACCACTTTTCTCTGGGGAAAATTCCTCTTGTGCTTATGGCATCTCCCGGTAAAGTCCAAGTTTGAAATTGTAGAGGCATGTCCTTCAAGATTATCTCATAGTTATCTAATGTGAGTGTAACTTAGAACGTGCAGGATGTATAAATCGTACAGAAATATTAACTTTATAAATAAATAAATAAATAATTAAATCTTTGACACTCGACTCCAGAATCCGGAGGTACCCGCTTGAAAATTAGTTCAATAGCTTTTTGCTATCTACACATCTTGTGCACATGAATGCAATAATGATCTAATGGGGAATCCCAATAAATATCTTATTAACGCAGGCGTAGCGGAACGAATACTGAAGGATGGATATCCGATGTGAACTCGAATTTTACACTTGGCTGACGGCATTTCCTTACCGGAACACGTTTGCATAATGTGCGCAAACATATCCGAATTAGAGGTGTGTACCGGTTGCAATTTTAGCCTCCGGAGATTTTCGGAGATTTTATAGTAAAAACCGGTACTTCACCGGAGAAAAACCTATAGGAACATTTCTAGGAGTGGAGGGGGAAGAGGGACGCGCGGGGCAGTACTATTTGCAAAAAAATAGAACACGCTTCTATTCGCCTTACTTCGCTGATTAGTAATCAGAATCACTCACGCTTAACAGTGGCTGTCCAGATGTGGCTCGCACTTTACACCTTACAGCCACACTTTACACCTGCATTTTACACTAATCAAAGTCAAAACGGCCCTTTACATAGACAAAATTATAGAATGTGAAGTAGGGTGCAATTCCGATATGACAAAATAGATCCCCAATGGGGATTCCCCATCCCATACATAGAAAAAAAAATATAATGTGAAGTAAGGTGCTTTCGGTTACACGGGTTACACGTTAACAGTATTTTCGGACGTCATTATAAATTGCGTTCCGCGCGCATGTACAAAAAGTAAGGTGCGTTCGGAATAGTTCGGATTACTTGGGGTACACGCATACAATATTTTCCATACTAAGTCCATGATATTTTCAGAGGCAAAATAAATTTGTGTTCCGCGCGCGTGTATAAAAATACCGGTTAAAAATAAAATCACCGGTAAAAATCCGGTAGTGACGTTATCCGGTTTTTCACCGGTTTTTGTAGAACCGGTACACATCTCTAATCCGAATTTCATTGCACTGAATTTATATGTAAACTCTGTTTTCAACACACAAAAAATTCTTAATGATGTATCATTAAATTCGTATAAAATTACATAATCGTCAAAATACTTGATTTCGATTGGCTGACACGTGGTATTGTTTTCATACAAGTTTGTTTTCAAATGCAACTCCACCATGGCGGCGGCGGCGGCAACGTACTTCCGGCGGGCAACTTCCGCCTATGCGCCCGCGCCCCGGGGCGCGACGATGCGCTTCAGTGGCGCCTTCGCTGCTTCGGGATAAGTTAAGTTTCATTTCAACTGATAAAATTCGTTTATTCCTCATATTCCTATTGCATTATCCTGAGTTGGCATTGTTATGATTGATTGCGGTAATTATGATTATAATGATGAATATTGCAGATTATATTACTAATGCCGGGTACCTACTAAGTAAAGTTGTGTACGTACAATATACTTACTTATTTTAGTTGGTTCGACCGTCAATAAGAAGGCAATATATTAAATAAACGGTCAAGTGCGAGTAAGACTCAAGGGTTCCGATCACACTTGGAGAGCGTAACAGTGTAATTAGGTTTCCACATATAAGAAACTAAAGTATGATGTCATCCATGTAAATCATACTCATACTCATACTCATATATTTATTGCGTCATTGTGGTACACTTTTATCAAATTACATATTTTTGCAGAAAGACAGAAATTTGCAGTTTTCAGATTTTTTCCCTTTACTCCTGCTATAAGACCTTGTTTTGTGCCAAATTTCATGATTGTAGGACAACGGTAAGTACCCTTAGGTTTTGGTCCATTTCGATTACTATGAAAATCCAAGAATTTTACTGCATAAACAGTCGTAACGTTCGATTGCGTTGACCTAGAAGATTGATTTTTTTCAAAGCGATTTGCGATCACAGACCTTAAAAATTAATATAAATTTCAGCTTGATACGCCCACGCCTTCTTGATATAAAAGGTCTTGACACACAGACGGACAGACAGACAGACGGACGGACGGACAACAAAGTGATCTTATAAGGGCTCCTTTTTAGGGTTCCTTACCCGAAGGGTGCCAAACGGGACCCTATTACTGAGACTTCGCTGTCCGTCTGTCTGTCTGTCTGTCTGTCACCAGGCTGTATCTCATGAACCGTGGTAGCTAGACAGTTGAAATTTTCACAGATGTATTTCTGTTGCCGCTATAACAAAAAATACTAAAAAAACAAAATAAATTTAATATTAAGGGGGGCTCCCATACAACTAACGTGATTTTTTTGCGGTTTTTTATAGATTATGGTACGGAACCCTTCGTGCGCGAGTCCGACTCGCACTTGGCCGGTTTTTTTTTTCTTTTAAGAATCGGAACCCTCAAAATAAGACAAATTAATAGTTTATTGATTAACCTAATCAACAACCTGGTAAGACCACAAAAGATAACCTATTTTCTTAGGCTCTACCCTACAGCCTACTAGGAATGGACAGTAGCTGACTCTTTAGTATTTACCACGGTGATATTTGCCTTAACTAACAAAGAACCAAACTTGTATGTAATGTGATTCATAACGTCAAGACATAAAGAGCTTAATACGTGTGGACAAACAACTTACCTACTCTACTGGTGTGACACGCTGAATGAGTTAACCGTCTTTGTTGATCTTGTGAGTTGTTGTGACTCGAATCGATCATAATGGTCGAAGAATTTTTCGATTAATCATAGCGGAAATATTGCCAATTGGTTACAGAAAATTGTAGGAAAAACAAAATAGGCAATCGTTACTATACTGAAATATCAAATGACTTTTAATTCGCGTAGGCCTGCATCTCTATGCAATTAATTTCAGTGGAGCTAGGTAAGCTGGCTAAAGATTTATCAATTGATATAGGTAATTTAATGAATTTGAGGAAATAATAATCATCAAGTTTGCTTCCAAGTTCTGAGGTGTTTTATTACAACTTCATAAAGTTTAATTATGCATGTAACTAAAGGCCCATCCCATCATAACAATATCCCAATAATACGCTATTTGGTGTTCACCGACTACTAGCCTGCCGCATCCCGTGTCGTCGGCCTTAGTCCATTGACCAGAGCTAGGAGTGATTTAAACACGTCTATTTATAAGGGGATAAGGCTGAAAGTTATCACTCAATCAGACATCGTTTGGGAAAAGGAAATATCCATCTGGCACGTGACATGATCGCTAAATAGTACATAACTTTGGGTGGCTAAAACTGTGACCAAAGTGAGTGGTTTGTGGAAGGAGTACTTTGATGAGAGATCGCTGAGAGTTGGGATTTGGTACAAAATCGTACAGTCTGAACCTCCCCGTTTCCCATGGTTTGATGGATGTCAGATGAAAAGACAAGATATTGTCATGGCTCTGAGACTCCGCTCCGGACACATCCCACTTAATAAGTTTGGATATTTGATGCGCAAAGTCGAGTCGAATGCAGTATTGTGGAGGATGTTACTCACATTCTTATGGAGTGTGTCCGGAATGAGGCCTTTAGAGTACAGCTGCTCACTTGTTTTTATGATGTTGGTTTATCTGCAGTTGGAGGTTGTAACAGCTCTCTGGCTTTCCCATTATCCAGGGAAGCCAGTATGCTGTACAAATTAGTTAAAATTGGTGTAAAAAATAGAATATAATATTCCTTTTGTTATTAGTTACTAAGGTTATTGTTTTGTAGTTAGTTATAAGTAGGTTATTGTTAATCGTAGTTCAAATAAGAGTGACATGGTCATAATTTTTAAATGCACCAAACTCTTAATAAAAACTATTGGCTCTGTGAGCTGTAGACCTCGCGTCGCGAGTATGTCGGTGGGAAAGCTGAACTGCTAACACACATAAAAAAATAACCCAAATAATTTTCTTTCAATAACATATACAAACTTATGAATGTACCTGCTTACGTACATGCAGTATGAAAGTAGCCGCACCAATAACTTTGTAAACTACATTTCGCGATCTTTAATACAACCTATTGACTTTTTACTAAAATTATATAGTCTGTTTCACTCTCATGGTCTTTACGAATCCAACGACACCTCATTTGTTAATATCCATCGAGCCGTTTGGGTTGTAGCGATTTTTTTACATTTTAAAACCCCATATCTCCGCCATTTTGAAAAAAATCAAAAAACTGGCTCGAGTAAAAAATTCTATTTATTTTTCCAACCTGCTCACAAAATTTCACGAGAATCGGTTCATAAATGCGACCTGTAGAGGAGAACAACCGGACATAGGAAAGCATTTTTGCCCAAACCTGAAACGGAGACGCTTCGCTCGCTTCGCTCGCTCGCTTCGCTCGCTCGCTCGGTCAATAAAGATTACTTATTTAAAAAAATGTGAGTGGTTAGATTTGTTGTAGATATATTGCCGTAATCACTACTTGTCTTGGTAAATACACTGAATAGCAAATAAACTGGGCCACCTACCCTCCTGCCTAGGATCTCTGATTGGATTTTTTCAAAATACAACTATGAAAGATATGCTTACAGAAAGTGTGTTTCATGATGATTAGTATTTTTTTGGGATTAATCAATTAATTAATGTTTTAAAGGATATTACAAAGAAGAGTCGTTTTCCAGTTGGCCCAGTTTATTTGCTGTCGAGTGTAGTTAAACTCCTATTTCTGCACAAAATATATAGTTTCTGACACGTTAAATCAGATATTTGGGTGGGTCCATTATCTCATAATCTTCCGCTATTTCTTTGTCAACTGTTGGGGTCACGGTTCAAACAACACAAGTTTTATTCCTCCACTCCCATTTATCACTCCATAAACTAACAGCTCTTGACTCCATCATCCCGGCCACTCCTGCGCAACGGTTTCGCTTCATGAGCACAATAATAGGCGCAGAGTAACTATGGAGTGCTATGGAATAGATCACACACACGGTCTTTTTGTTTTTTGTTCACCTATGCTAATGTCGGTCGGTAAATGGGTGGCCTTCTAATCAATTCCCCCAGTACCTCCCTAAATATTGCTATATGCATCGTGAGGAATCCTGCATGATCTATTGATTTCTCGTTTTAAGTATCATCTTTATATGAAAAAATACCTTGAAAGGTCGACTGAAAATCAATGGTATGGTTTCTTTGAGATTAGTTATTTCTCAAGCTTTACCTATGATATTACCGCGCCACAAATACTTTACATGTGCGTTTTGTTTAGGGCAAGATTATAGTGCTCCGTATACAGTTATATGAAGAACCTGGAGTAGAGACTTCTGCCAGGGGAGTTAATGTTAATGGGGAGTTAGATAACAACTTCAATGTTTTTTCCGAACAAGCAATAGCATTTGGCAGTAAAGGTGACCCGTCTCGCTCAACAACCTCAGTAATGGACGCGGGTGCCAGAATGGTAGACGATTCTTTTGTTTTTTTTTTCTCCTTTGTTGGCGCCAAATTGCCCGATACGGTTACAGTGTAAGTTCAAGGAAGGTTGCCTTATTTGCGGTTTGTTGACGCAGCGAATTACTCGCTGTTAGAAATTTACGCTTGATTTATAAGCAGACTGGGATTGTTAAGATTATCAGCGAAATACCTGTCCGTCTGCAAAATCTCTCGCGATTACAGAAATCGTCCGACAGTAACATTTCATTAATTAGTGAGGCATACCACAATCTTCCAGTAGATGATGATAATTACCTATCTAGTTATTGTATGCTATTATAAGCTGACTGTACATTAACTGCGTTCGCGCATTCGACGGCCGAGATCTAATCTCCACCACGCAAGATGCCGGACAATGCCAGCGAGCAATAAAAAAATGACGTAAATCACACAGGTTTTCTTATTCACGTTTTAAGCTATAATTGAAAATTAAGTTTTTTTTTACCATACTTCCCAGATAATTTAGATTCAACGGCGAGATACGGAGCTGTGAATAGTTTGTTTACTTTGAGTATTTTAACTATAAATTAACATTACATGTAACTGCAGCTACAACATTTTTAAATTCTCGATGAAATTCATTGAATATTTGAACAAAAAATGTGACCGAGTATTTTGGTGTGAAGTAAACAAAGTATTTTTTAAATGACCATGAAACATTAAAACAGAAACCACATAGAAACCATGACGGTTTTCTCTCGGCACTGATTTCATTTTTAAAAGTATTTACAAATTACCGGCCAAGTGCGGCACGTTAGTTGCATGGGAGCCCCCCCTAATATTTTGTTATAGCGGCAACAGAAATACATCATCTGTGAAAATTTCAACTGTCTAGCTACCATACGGTTCATGAGATACAGCCTGGTGACAGACAGACAGACAGACAAACAGACAGACGGACAGCGAAGTCTCAGTAATAGGGTCCCGTTTGGCACCCTTCGGGTACGGAACCCTAAAAAGTGGCTAAGTACATTTTATTTGAGTTGGCGCAAGACAACTAAGTTTAAAGTGAATAGTCATACTATATGTGCTCATACAAAGAAAATTATATGGAAGAAGAGATATCTTTGAACAGTTAGCTACTTACTGCACTTAGGCTGGATTTTACCAACAAAAAGTTATACGGAGAATAACTATCCCGGGGATAACTTGTATGACAAATGACAGTTCAAAATGATCATCTAGGTGTCACTGGTGTCTATGAAAAAGTAGAAGATACTCTCGAGTAAAAGTTACTCTTTCTTTGGTAAAATCCATGCTTAGTATGTACTTGGACTTCTTGTAAGTATTAGTCATCGTCATTGCTCATTTGTGAATCTACATTGTGCTTTATTTTGAATTTGCATTAGCAGCTGTTTACAGAACATGACTATGACTGTGTCTATCGGACAAGGTGTAAAAATACCCTTTGCACGCCTAAATTGGCTCATAAACACTATTGCTATCAAACAATGGCGTCACCTCACCAGCATTGTTATTGATGCTGCGTCATTTCGTTCCAAAGCCAATTTCCAGTCAATAAAATCCCAACGATAAATCTATGACGCATTTTCATCACCCCAATTTGGTTTCCAGTTCATTGCGCAATTCATCGCAAGACCGTAACAAAACAAATGTTCAAACAAACCTATCTAAGACCATTGAACGGAGATCATCATCTTACTGTCTTTAGTTTTAATTTCGAAGGGCTTTCTAACGCCTACGTTATCGCGACCGTGTCAATTGATACCGCGTTCATTGCGCGTTCTCTTAACAGTATTACAGCATGGCTTCTATGATAAACTGCAGTATCTAACAGGTATTATTGAAGGGTCACTCCCACGCAATATTTTGAGTGCATGATGTCGCCATTATCGCCTACGTATATGAGTTTTCTGTAGCGGTTAATTAATTGTACAATTTATAGTCACAGTCAAAACGCGCTGTCTCAACTGGGTTTATTAGTGAAATGAATATATTGGGATTAGGTAGCGCCGAAGCCTACCTATACGGAATGAAGATCAAAGAATGTATAACAATACTCAGGATTAAATAACGGCAAATTTATAATCCTGATTAAGTGTTATACCACGAGTGTTGTGGTTTTGTAATGAGTACCTGCCTATCAAAACGCTACCTACTTTATTGCACATACATACCTCGGGTACTTACGAATTCAAACTCAATTCCGAGATGCTACAATGTTTCGCATTATTTTCGCAATGCCATCCACAAGGTAAATAGGAGCTCAATTACATAACACTTCCCGTATTCCATGTTTTAGTAACCCACTCGATTGCACCATTCCGCATGGTGACTTCCCGTCATGGCACTCTATTTATTCGCTGTGCAGGCTATTCCGTTGTTTTGAAATGGCTTTGAATGAGAACTAACTTTAGCATTAAATAACCCCCGCATAAAACCAGTCTTCCAGTTTCATCACCGGGGTCTCATCATCAGGTGAAATTAAAAGGTCTCATCACAACGAATCGAATGAGCCTAAACTCGTTTACTAGTAAGCATCCCAGGGTTCCACCTTCGAGCCGCGCACTCCATGATCAGATCAGCTCGATAGTACCATATTCTGAAAGGGCTTGTCACAACGAACCCAAAACAAGCCCAAATTCGACGGGTTTACCAGTAAGCATCATAGGGTTCCCGCTCCCACCTTCGAACTCCATCATCAGACCAGCTCGATGGTACCATAAGAACCAGCTCCAAGAAATCTACTTTCGAATAAAAAACTACATTCAAAACGATTCACCCGTTTACGCTCCACGTTTGAGAGACAGACACACACACAGAGCGACTCACACGTGTTAAACTTGTAACACCCGTTTTTCCTTCGTCGGGCGGGGGTTAAAAAAGACATACTTACAGATAATTTATAAATCTTATCTCTAACGAGATTTCTTCCAGTAAACCATGATGGGTAAAAAGGCAGGTTTACTTTTGATGATTTCAGAGTAACCAATTGACATGATGCAGAGAGTCGGTGCTGGAGCCTTCACGAAATGGGTGTTGAAATATTGTCTAAACGTGGAAGCATCAAATACCGTCCGTAAGTAAAAGATGCGAATCGTGGATTCTGTAAGAAAGGGAGAGAGGCCTTTACCCAGCAGTGGGACATAGTAGGCTCATAATAATAATATTACGAGCCTACCATGTCTCACTGCTGGGCAAAGGCCTCTCTCCCCCTCTTCCACTCTATCCGATCCTGAGCGGTCTCCCTCCAGTCCTTATCCCATAGACCTAACTCATGACTACATCTTTTCCTGGGTCGGCCACGCTTTCTCTTTATCAACCATACCTGTTTGTAATCCCGGAGTGTTTAGCAAAACTGCATTCGACGAGACTGCGCCATAGGTAACCCAATAACTCGCAGGTTTCAGTAAACAGGTGGTGTTTCGTGAAACACTATAAACGAGCTTTTGGCACGAAAACTATTGTTTACGCAGGTGTTGTGCATGATTTATCACAATGGCTCACGGATTCTAGTGGGCATTGTTACAAAATATTGATATATAGCATATACTTAATTGCGAAAAATTATTTAAAGATTTGCTGGAGGATAAACAAAAAATCTTGGTTTGGTAGTGCGTGATGATTTTGCCTAACCAATGTTGTATTGTATTGTATGGCCTATCTAGCTTGATAGTTCCTAGATTTTCACCATTACAATACAATATTGACCCAAATTGTGCGTCCATTTTAGCAAAGTTTATTATACATTGCGCTGTCTGAGGCATACCAGTCGCGTCTGGTTTATATTAAAATCTTTGAACTACTTTATGGAGTGTTTACCTTCGCAATTTAATAGGTTTGCTTTCGTATGATTCATTGGATTCAATTCACTTGAATGCATGTTGCTTTTTGTTCCGTTTGTAAATACACTGTGATGTGAGGTAATATTTTAAATATGCCTGAGGGAAATAGTGGATGATGGTCGATGATAAATGGATGGCTGAGAATAGTTGATAGTTTGTAGGTGAAAGATACGTTGATAGGCTGTGCTATAATAGCATCGAATGGTACCATAATAGACTTCTGTGCAACTAAAAAGAAGTTTTTAATAATTATCTTGCTTGTCGTGAAAAACATTATGTATTTTTGTATCTCAAATCTCAACCAAAACATCCGGTGTAAATCATACCAGCCGAAACATCATGAAACGTCGAACTCGGATAAATGGAAAGCGAATTCGATATTTGAAATACGACGAACGGCCCGTGCCGTTTGAAACTCGAACCCAACAGATTCCGTGCGCTCTTTTCTAATTGCTCTGAAAATAGAGCGCGCGCGAAACATTCGCCCAGCCCCAGCCACCTGGAGAGGTGACAAAGAGGTTGGTGTTTCTGAACACAATGTACCACATCTATAAACTAGCTTGACTTAAGAAGTTTAAATTTAGCAGATCGATAAATCAAGACTCTAGATGAGACGTAGAACGAAGATGTTGATGCACGCACGAGTATCGACAACTTCATCAGACACATTTGTCATTTTAATTTAAGTCTTGAAGTATTTTCACTGGCTAAAGTGGGTACTTATAGTTGTGCGTCTGCCACCCCGTATGGGAAAAGGCGTGACGTGACGCAAGCTAAGTTTGTCTTCACGTTGATTAACTAGGTAGTGTATTCTCTGTAAGCTGGCTGTTTACAGTACAGCAGTCCCGATTTTCCCAATTTTCACAGTCACCCTACCCGCCCTCTATCGGAAGTTCAGGAAACTATAAACTTCGCATATTTCACCCGTGACCCACCCCACTCCGGCGCAGGAGTCACGTCTGAGTACGTCGGTATTAACGGGGCTGTTTAACGCTCTTGTTACTGGCCATTTATTTATGACTTCGAAACTGCCGTAATTTATTGGTAGTTTACGGTACGAGATGTGGTTTGAGACACAAACTCTATTCGGTAAAGTATCAACTTTTCGTGTATTAATATCTGGCTTTATCAGTTCAGAGCAGTTAGCTGCTGCTGCATTGAATCTATGTCTATTTATCGTATACAACATAATCTAAGGGACGTAAGCGTAAGAAGTACCTAGTTGGATTGGACTAGACAAAATATTAAAACTATCTTTTATTAGTAACCCAATCGTCCTTTTTGGTGAGAACTGGCCAGTGTGGGAAAACTCACGAAACACAAGAGGCTTCGACGGGGCTTCCCTGGCCTGGAGTCCTGCGGTCTGCGGTCAATACAGATTTACACTACGAGTATTTCTATTACTGCCCAAGTGCCCACGGACACGAGGAATTCAGTCACTTGAGTAGACAATTCATGCCACTTTCGATGAAAGTGATGCCTCATTGTGTCTTCAAGTTTTGAAGCAGTGGCCAGTGAACCTGTCTTATATTTTGAAGAACACCAAGATTGATACAAAATCTGCCAAAGAACGCAAAATCAATAACATACACTGGAATAGCAGTATCGTTACATAAATCTGCTCATGTGGCTTGGATTATAATATGTACGCTTTTAGATTTTGCGACAGAAAAGCAAATTTCCCACCATCCAAATAAGGTAGATAACACGAAATAAACAATTAACACAATCGTCAGAGAAGTAAGCTATACGGATAATCATAAAACTATTACTACACCGTTCAATCAAAAGCCTATTAGCAAGCAACAATAAGAGCATCCGACAAAGGGTTAGTTACCCGTGGGAGCGACCAGCCTTGCCACCATGAGAGCAACCGCAGCAGGACTGGAGGACGTCCTTTGCGTCACTTCTCGCGACCGAGTGGCTAACTAAAACACCACAAGACCATGGTGGTCGTAAAACAAGCGCAATCTTGATCTTTGACTCTACATCCCACCCACCACTTTCGCTTTATCCCATACTCGCGGACTTCACATAATCGTGAACCTGCACAGTGAACTACGAATAGAGAAACCGAATTCAATAAACCATATATTATGTGCACTTCTGAAAACACAGCATCGCTTGTGAAGAAGCAGTGTATACTCACCTTTACATTGTTCATATTGATAGTGTAAAATGGGCTTAAACCGTCTATACTTCCCTTTTTACCTCATCTCTTGCCTATGGTCCTGTCACCGCAAGGCGCCGGTGGCGCTGTCAATGTCATTGCGTGTTTTCTCGCCGCCTTGTTCGTGCATTTTTTGTTGAAAATTGTTCAAAACAAAGTTTTAGACAGTGATTTGTGCACTAAAGTGTTTAGCTTTTAGCTCAGGTGTGCATAAATGAACGAAAATGGAAATATGTCGGACAAAAATGGGTCGGAAGCGAGTTCCAGCTCTTCATCCGACTTGTGTAATCCTGACAAAAGCGAGCGTCCCTCCTTCAAGAGAATGAACAAGGGGAGGACCCTCGGATAAAAGTCCTCATCATTCAGGTATACTTATACTATCACAATACTTATAGCCTCGGCGGCTCGAAATATCAAAATCAAGAGTAGAGAATCTTTCCTAATTCCTCCACAGGCTTGCAATTCAGACTTGGACTTAGGCCAAGCATCAATAACCATTGTTTCTACTCAGCTTACAAAGCCAGCCCTTCCGGAGAGGGTGACAATGCTCAAGTCCCTACAGAACTTTAGCTTACCAACATGGAACTCAACTAGATAAGCTAAAACAGTACAATCCTTCACTGCCTCGAGGGACAACTGTGTTAAAAATTAATGATGAGCTGTGCTAGTTCAATAAAGCCAAGGATTACCTCGGAGGTACAGTAGGTTATGGCTTTTCTGTCAAAGGCCCCTTGCTAGGGAGCAATGAACTCATAGTTCTATAGCTTTACTTCAAATAGTCAATAGTGACTAGGTTTTCAGGTCTCCGGAGGACCAGAAAGCACCAGCATTACTAGCAAAACAACCCCTGCAGCCGGAAAGGGCTCTAAGCAGTATTCCCCCATCGGAAGACTCTTTGTTTGAAAGTACAAAAATTCTCTTATACAGAATTTTGGCGGACCACAATAGTGGTCCTGTTACCTGATACCATATCAGAACCAAAATTTTAATCTCAACCGACTTTCAATAATCCAAATAATGATTAGGCCAGGCCTAATGTTAAGGGTAAGATATCATTTCGGCCCTTTAATCAAAACATGTCTAAATGCAAAATTTGGCTCCAAGAGGGTGTTCAGGGGGAGGGGGGAAGCTAAAATATTACTTAGATATTTGGAAACAACTGTAAGCAACACCCTTCATTTTCAAAGCAATAGCAGGATGTTGTATACCCTTCATACAAAGACAACCCCTGAAATTCCCAAAACCAGTTATTTTGCAAAACTACATGAAAGTAAAGGATCTTGGTATTCTAGAAAAACTGACTACTTTGACCCCCGGTTTCTTGTCCCTGATGTTTCTTTCAAAGTAAAAGCAATAGTCAACTTGAAGAAGTTTAACAGGTTTATTCAGGTGAAATATTTTCATCTTATAATTCAGAGCACTGTCCTGGATTTTCCCTAACCAAATAACTGGCTTATAAAGGCCTATCTTACTTTCATCTCGCCATCGCAACTTCTCACTGACAATTCCTGAGACTGGTCTTACAATCAAGTGACGAGACAAGTGACTTCACTCCCATTCACTCCGTCGTCAGCCCCAAGACGGTTTTCCAAAGTGACGGGTTGGATCGCGGAGATCCTCCAGAAGAAGGGCATGAGAGTTCTGGTCTAGCTCGACAATTCCCTTCTGGCCCACCAGGACCATACCAAGTTAGCACTACAGGCTGCGGAAGCCATCAAGTTCTTGGAATTTCTGGGTTGATAGGTAGATTACAAAAAATCCAACATAGCTCCAGTAAGATCACCTGATTTCCTGGGCCTGGGAATATACTGGGACACAGACAAGAATGTGATGGCTCTTCAAGCTTGAGAACAAATATCAACCTCCAGGGTCATAGCGAAAATACTACAGAAGGATTTTGGCAGTCTCTGATAGATACAATGCCTACTATGACAGCTCATTTTGGCGTGTCTGGTGATCCCAAGGGGAACACCCTTCAATATCAGTACTTGCAGATCTTTCTCTGACAGTTCGTCCAAAATTAACCAAGGAAAATTTTAACACTCCCATGGAGGGTTGTGACAGAGAGTAGTGGCGCGGAGCCCTAACCATGACTATTCAAATTCATCTGCCAAAGTTCAGTGCAGATTCCCCGTAGTCGGGGAAAAGTTTATCACTCCCGCGGAGGGTTGGGACAAACTTGGAGTGGTGGCGCGGAGCCCTATCCATTATAACTCAAATTCACTTGCTAGATTCACTTGCTGGTCACTTCATTTACCCTAAAATCAGGGAAAAGTTTATCGATCCCGCGGAGGGGTGTGACATTGGTGGTGCAGAGCCCTAACCATGACAACTCAAATTCACATGCCAAAGGTATCCCACTTTCTTACTACAGACGCCTCAGATCGGGTTTGGGGCGCAATGTTAAACAGAAAAGTGATGCCAGAGTCATGGTTCCCTCATCAGAGGCCATGCACTGTAACATGAAGGAACTTAGTTTCCTGTATGTCATTCTTGTGTGGCACAATATAAATTACGAAATTACGAACTGCTGGCAGTGGTGTCTGCCCTCAATAGCCAGGCAGAAAGCCTCGGAGGCTCTCTTATACTGCTATAGACAGACAATAGTACTATAGTCGCTTATTACGTAGGGTTTTTAAATAATTCGCTAAATAGGCCTCTTAAATTTGACATCCCAACTATTAAATATCCTAGGCAGATCTAATAGATATAATGATGACCGCTCATTTCCTGCCAGGCACATATGTACTACTCCATAGCGGTCCGACTGCCGCGGAGACGTCTGGTGCCGGAGTGGCACCTACTACCCCAAGCAATCACGGAGATTTTTAGGCATTGGGGCGAATCAGACGTAGATCTATTCGTGTCAAAAGATTGGCTATTGTACCCGAATATGTAAGTCCAAAATTCTAGATTGTAGCGATTACTCTGCCAAATTCATAGACTCGTTTTCAAAAGACTAGAATCGCCGCTTAGGCTGGATATTTCCTCTACCAAACCTAATACCAAGAGTTCTCACATATCTCAACAGGTTGAGGTGAACATTCTGCTAGTAGCCCCAGATTGGGAACAGCCTTTTTTGGAGAGCGGACCTCCTGGCTTGTGCTCTAGACAAGTCCATGAATATAACCAACTTACAAAGGTTGTTTATTGGACCTAACAATGGGACTCCCACCTCCACAGATAGGAAAACTGAGCCTGACAGTCTCGAAAATTGAGGGGAGAGAAGCAGAGAACTGCATGGTCGCAAGCAGATAAAGAATTTTTAAAGTAGAGTTGGATACAGTCTATGATTATCACTTATATTATCATATCAGCCACCTGTTAGGAGGTTAAGCTGGTGTAAAAATGTGGCTCAATTCTTAGCAGGCACCTTCTTCAAGGAATGCTTGGCTAGAACAATGCCTGTGTAAAAATGAGCAGTAGCTACTTATTTTGCATTGAACGAGAGAAGATAATAATATCTTCAAACTTTATGGTAAAACAAAGATTGAAGACCATACATAATTCTAGATTCTCTGTTCAAAGCTCCTATCTGGGATGCTATCCTATAAGACAGCTAATTGAAGGGCTTTCAAGTTGTTCACAAGACGCAAAAAAAAAAAAAAAATTTTAGGCTGCAAGAAGCTGTGCTACTATTTTTCTGTCGGTGTCAGGTCGCAGAATTCATGATCTAACCCTGCTGAGAACATCTGTGTCAAAAATTTACATGTTAATGGTAAATAAATCGGCCTCCAGATTGTTTTTTGATCTAACGATAACGGATAACGGTTCTAGACGCCAATCTGGATGGAAATTAATTGCTAATAAAAATAAGAAGAATTAAGCCCAATAAAACGGATTCACAATTACTTTAACTAAGAATACAAATTCTCAAGAATTATGATCACATCTATTCATCACTACTAGGGGTACTCCAAAGCCTGCCTCCAGTACCATAATTGAAAGTTGGGTATGCTCATTCCTTAAGGAAGCCAGTACTTCTGTAAAGCATCTGCTTTACTTGGCTCAAGCGGATGAGCAGTTGCTCCACTAGCCGGGTTAAAAAATAAACCTGTGCAGGAGATATTTGATAGAGGTAACTGGTAAGCAGCGGAGACCTTAGGGAAACATTATTGCCGAGAGATTATACACAGGAACGCGACAATAAAAACAATTTATTTAAGAATTTTAAACAATATAAAATTACATTAAGTATTCAGCGAAGGTGCGATTTATTTGATCTCTATTACCCAGCTATACATGTTATGTACTGGATTTTATAGACTTTTCACATTTATAAAAAACTACCATATCTGTTGATTACTATGTGTCGCTAGATTACTAATGTTAGTTCCTACTATGCAAGAAAACTTTTTTGTTACTTGGTGTTCAAGTTGGTGGTTCTTAATTTCTTTATATTGTCTGAGACAGTAGAGAAACTATCTATCTTACTAAGAAATGGATACTTCAAGTATCGAAACTTTTGAAATTAAGTATTATTTATACTTAATTCCTCTCATCCCTTACTATTATCTCATCATTGCGTGTTCTTTATTCTAGTCACCAGCAGATAACAAACACGTCTTCACAAGCGATGCTGTGTTTTCAGAAGTGCACATAATATAACCGTTTTACATAACAATAAAACGATTATTATGTGCCGAAAGAAAACACAGCATCGCAAGAAGTTCTTCCTGGTGAAGACACAATGACATTGACAGCGCCACCGGCGCCTTGCGGTGACAGGACCATAGGCAAGAGATGAGGTAAAAAGGGAAGTATAGACGGTTTAAGCCCATTTTACACTATCAATATGAACAATGTAAAGGTGAGTATACACTGCTTCTTCACAAGCGATGCTGTGTTTTCTTTCGGCACATAATAATCGTTTTATTGTTATGTAAAACGGTTATATTTTTTGTTTTGTTAGTTCCCAACTAATTACTGCAGCGCATATTTTCGTGTTCTCACGGGCAGCTCCGACAATGACGACCGAATTAGACAAGCCACGGTTAATGAGGTATTAAGACGGCACCAATGGAGACAAGGTCGTCTTGTAATTCAGACAATGCCGTGAAAATTCTAGGCCTGGTTGATAGATTAGAGAATTCCTTTGTGAGGTACTCTGTCAATGCTATGACTTGGGGTCTCCCGTAAATGAATAGTCGCTTAGACCAAACTTCGTTCTGGTGATATCGTTTCATCTACATTCAACAATGGCTAGCCATCTAAGTATGTAATACGAATATAGTTTTCCAGACTTCACAAAACTCATAGTCATTTGAGTAAACGAGAGTATGGTTCACATCAGTCTTAGATTGAAGGTAGTTTCATGTAATCTAATATATATTTGTGTTGAGTGACTGACTGACTGATGATCAACGCAGAGCCCAAACCGTTAGGCCTAGAGGCATGAAACTTTTGCACAATGGTTGCTTTCATAACATAACTGAGCACTAAGAACGGATTTTCGAAAATTCGGACCAAAAGGGGGTCGAAAACGTAATTTAATTACACAAGGATAAATCCATTAATTTTGTATGGCTGGGAAAGTCTATTGTGAATTAAGAAACTGTGTTGAGGAAAGTTGAGAAAATTCTGTGTTTCTTAGATTAACAAACTTACAAGTACAAAGGAATATTTCGCATTTTTATCAGATTTTTATATCCTGCGGTCCTGCCTGCCTGCCAATCAAGATCACCCGTAGATTAGTAATTGTAAAACTAAAACATGGCCACAAATTCTATTTAACAAAATGGCGGCTTTGACGATCAGCTGTTCATGTTAATAAAAAAAATGTTTCGTCACACAACACAAACTTGACAGTTGACACACACCAATGAGGTTTTGATACTGATTACTGATTGCTATGCTAAGTATCTAAACCTCATTGGTGTGTCTCAATGCCTGATGTACCTTTCGATCGCGTGAAATCTCTTGTGGTTCAGCGGTTACTACTATTCAACACCCAGTTCTAAATAATATACATTTTGCATGACATGGAAGGTTAGTTGTTTACAGCAGAAACAATAACTTAAGTATTGTGTTGTTTCCATGCCATATTTTCTCCATATCTTATGATTATGAATAAGTTTTTTTGACAAAGAGGTTTAGCCGGGTAAAGCCCGAAGACAAATTGGAGTAGATTGAAATTTCGGACTTCACCCAAGAAGCTTGGGTTACTAGGTTTACCCAGCCTCCAAGCTTTACCCGTAACATATACAAAGGCATACTTCAAAGCGCGACACTACAAAATTCTCATGCTAATGGCTGATGCCTTTAAATTGATGTGAGAAATATCAACAAAATCCTGAATAATCTAAATGATTGATTCATACCTTTTGTAATTTTGTACTGATACTTTAAGTATATATAAATAAAACAAATTTATGTAGTTACACTTAATTTATTTTATCTGGTCTAACCTGTCAACCCGACCTGGGTAATGCAGAAGCAATAATGTAACAAAGGCCCCACTCTCGTGGGCCAGGTGCAGGCACAGCATACCCCTGGTTGAAGAAGAACCCTCCCTGAGCACTCCTCCGGGGCTGGCTTTTTGAGTGTCAAGGATATGCTTCACAAATTTGGAGACAATAGACTGGGAAATACAGTGATTTTGGCCTTATCCCACAATCCTCTGATAGGACCCTGTAGCATAAAATGCTGAAGCAACCTGAAGCAATCAGCACCTAAAACAAACAATTCAGGATTAGTCTTCTCTACTTTCTCAATTGTTTAACATTTACTTACATAGGTACATCTGGCCCCACAATAGGTTGCAGGCAGGTAGGCACACCCTGTGTTGTGAGAATCAGAAACAACGACATCACAAATATGTAAACCTCCAAGACTTGGGGATATTTTGGTTTTTGTTAATCCCCAGACGGGGCTCGAACCCGGGTGATATCGCATGGTTGGCAGAGCATAGTAATTGCAGGGTAATTGTACGCAACAGGGAAAAGTTGATGTGATACTTTTCTGGTACTTTGCATAGTATTACTAACATTCGTTTCCACATACAAAGCATCTGATCGCAATGTTGGTGGCAAATGAGGGCTCAACTCGGTCATAAACCCACGATAAAGCTTGATAAAGTGCCTTTCACCTGCTTGAAGGCATCACAAGGATCACTCTGCAGTCTTTTACTCCGATTCTCTCTTTTAGACTGGGTTCGCGCAATAGCAACATCACACTCGTGGGCTGTTTCCAAAATCTCCAGATTCATCATTTTCACCGGTTATCACGTCTTTTCCTACGGTTTTGCTGCGTATTAGTAGAAAAACAATCGTAAAAAAACACCTCTTTTCTTTGTTTGATAGTTTGACAGACAGCGTTACGTACGTTACGTTACGTTAGGAATGTGTGCCGATCCGTTCCGATTTTCGGACCCAAGACCATAATTATGTCCTTTCGAGTTTCGGATCGGATCGAACCGATCCACTAGCGGATCGATCCAAAATTATGAGAAATCGGATAGTGATCGAATCACATGCTTACTTATATTAATTCCTGATTTCATAAAAATATTAAGATCGTGTGATCATCACTTGGAGTTGTTTTCAAACTCTGCTCGGGCTTTACCAAATACGCACGTTATGGTCTTTCTAAATAAAAATCGTGTGAGTGGAGTTTGAGGGAGACTCGATGAAACAGAGTGAGTACACTGCCATTGTGTTCTGTGTTGTTTGTAACGTTACGCCCATGCAGAATTTAAAGTCACAAAATATTCAATGTATGGCGTCTGTGTAGGTTTCAATCGGTTTTTGTGGTACAAGTTTACACTCAATTTGACTAGATACTTATCAGTTAATTTTTAGTCGTTTTTTCACACTTTACGTAAACATTTCTTTGATTCGATTTTTGGTCGATTTTTAGGAAATCGGATCAGAGTCGTGCGATCCGAACCGCGTATGGGATCGAGGAGATGAGTTACGTACGATCCGATACGATCTGCGAAATCTGAACGTAGCTGTCGGATCGCACCCCTCTACGGTACGTTACGTTAATTCTCAGCGTTAATTAGTAATCTGTGGTTACGTTCCATTACCAATCGAAAAAAAATATGGCGATACGTAGGGACACAGTATCGAAACAAAAGTATCGATATTGTACTCATATGATGTATCGAAATAAAAGTATCGATGCGGTATCGGTATCTGTATCAAAAGTATCGATTCTTCAAGGTATCGATTATGTTTGCATAGAAAATAATAATAGTTGAATGTGCTGGAAATTGACAAACTTTTACGTAAGTTTTCATACGTTACTAAAAGCTCTAATATTCTGTACGTATATTAATTATTTAGTTAATTCCTTTGTTAAAACCTAAATTGTTGCTCTTACTGTACATTACTTTTTTGAAATAAAAATATATTTGATTTGATTTGATTGATTTGTAACAACATAAGTATCAAATATTATGAAATAAAACAAGCATTATAATAAATCAATCACGCACATTTTTACTGTATGATAAAAATGTTCGTGATGCACCGTGGCAAGAAATGCGTGGTTTGATGGACAAAGCAAATAAGTCGTAGAAAACACGCAGTAATCTGTAAATGTTGACATCAATTGGTGTCATTAGTGTCTACATTTGCAAATTACTGTGTGTTTTGAACCATACACTAGATTCGATTCGATGCTCACTATAAAGTACTCATATCAATAAAGAATCGAAAAAAAGGATCGATGCCAAACCCCTCTGCCAAACTCTGCAATAAACCCCTGCCCCTGTGCAAAAAATCATTCTTTAGTGAATGTCAGTTTATTGTACTTTTTAGGGTACCATACCCGAAGGGTGCCAAACGGGACCCTATTACTAAGACTTCGCTGTCCGTCCGTCCGTCTGTCCGTGTGTCACTGGGTCCTAGAGCACGAACCGTAATAGCTAGAAAGCTGAAATTTTCACAGAATGTGTATATCTGTTGCCGCACCAACTACAAATACTGAAATACGAGATATATAACAAATTAAAGGGGGTCCCCATACAAGAGACGTGTTTTGATACACCCGCATTTCAATATGATGGTATATTTCGCGTCAACCCACATGGTTGTGGTAGCGCAGCCGGTATGATGTAGGCTCTCAATCCGTAGGTCGTGAGTTCAAATCATCGTGAGGGCATAAATTTTAAAATTTTATTTTTGTATTTTTTTTTGTTGTTTTGCGTGCTTTTGTTTTTTTGTACGATGGTACGGATGGACGGTACCCTTCGTGTGCGATTCCGACCCGCACTTGACGGATTTTTTAAGTACTTATGTGAAAATGGGATTTGAAGATCGGCTGTAAGTACACACGACTACTACTGCTAAAAACGGATGCAATCTTAGGAAATAAATTCTGTACCTTCCGATATCCTTATTAATAAAGGTCGGCTTAGCATTGATTAAAAAATACCCTGTTGTATAAAAACGTGCATCCACGCGAGCGAAGTCCGCGGGTAAAAGCTAGTTCTAATAATAAATTCATTGTAATTAATGCTGATGATGATAATGTCCTTCACGACGTATCCGTCGACGGCGACACGTTTCTGGCGTGTGCTCGGATGTGACTCGCGAAGCCGAAGGATCTATCTTGTTATTGAACATAAGTACATTAATACATACATCTACAGTTCCATACAGGTTCATTCACCCTGACCATACAACCACTCACCAATATTCCTTAAATATACTTTTTGTCATCCACAAACCTAAGCATTTGAATCCAATTCACCTACACCAACATCCTGTCATGTCACTAAGCAAAGCTTGATTCAGCTCTACAATAGCACTGCTTTTTTAACCGACTTCCCAAAGGAGGAGGTTTACAATTCGTCCGGATATTTGTTTTTTATTTTTTTTTTTATTTTTTTTTTTATGTATGTTCCCCGATTGCGCCTAAACGGGTGGACCAATTTGGAAAATTATTTTTTTGTTTGAAAGGGTTTACCTTCCCATTGGTCCCATTGACACCAGGTCAGGATCTGATGATGGGATCCTGGAGAAATCGAGGGAACTCTTCAAATATTATAGGCAGACCTATAGTGATTTTTGTGTTTTTCATAATAACTCGTGCAAATGCACATGGTAAGCATAATATTGTGATGCGGAACTGCTGATGAAGACCACACATGGCCACCAGATCTGCTCAATACTAGGTACAAATACAATGCGTGGCTGACGGGCAGGCAACGCATAGCCTAAACCGGTGGACCTAGAGCCATGAAAATTTGTACAGGGGTTCCTTAGTAGCGTGGGGTAGCACTGAGATGGGATTTGACAAAATTAAGTCCCCAAGGGGGGGGGGGGATAAGGGGTACAGTTTGTATTAAACTCAATCTAATCAAATAGGGTTTGTGGAAGTCGGTTTTTTCTAAAGTTTACTTTTTGTTTCAATTATCACATATAGTAAAGCCCAGGACTGCGGAACAAACTTTAGGCTGCGAGTTGTCGTGACTATGACCCATACAAACAAACATATTATTACCATCCCTTTTTCCATACGGGTTGGCAGAAGCACAATTTTCACACACATTCATTCATTCACACCCCTCACAAATTCTAGGAAACTCAGGATTCAGTATACAAGAATAAATCCAAAAGGAGCCCAACCTGCTATTCTTGAGGAACCGAGTCTGTTGTTGAAGCTTCCGGTGACAAAGTGTGGGGACTCGGTGATAATTGATATGTCGAGACCCGGAAAAGACGAGTTTAAAAGGCAAGAAGTCAGAAAGTGTGAAAATAATGAAACATTTCTAAAAGGGCATATTCGGTTTACTGTAGGTTCCGTCGTCGTGAGAAACTGTCGTCGTAAGGACATCGTGACTCGAATCGAAAAAATACCAGTAAGTATAACCGGCGTGGAAGAACTGCTCCACCTGGCGAATGACCGAGAGGGGGAGAGAGAACGTAGGGTCCGTGTATGTAGAAATAATAAACAGCAGTATATGGAGTGGAATACATAGAAATATGGTGTGCGTGTTTGTATATCAGCTAATTATGCGTGATTGTAATCAGTGAAGTAGTATAAATAACAATGAATCAATAAATGCGGCTATGGCAAATGAAGAAAAAAAACAATTTCTATAAGAGGTGTATCTCCGATACAAGAACGAATCTAGGAATGCGATCCACCAATAGCGTGATGTTATTTCATACGCTCCGACGAGCAATATATTTTCGCCTGTGTATGTCCAATAATGGTCTTATAGTATACACTTTGCCGATTGTACCTTACTGATGCGCAAACGCAACGCATTAATTTTATTACGAACAGCGGCTTATAAGGAAGTGAAAGTCAATATCGTCCGAACCTACGGAAGGAGCTACAATAAATGAAATAAAGTACTTACAAATTTTAAGGTCATAAATTGTAAAATTAAATTACTTTGGTTGTAGCCTTATTGGTTGCAAAACTGTATTCCTAAGAATTCGATTGTATTGTAATTCTGCACCGTAATTCTGACCATACAAAACTGGGTCATTCAACAACAAAAAAAGCTGAAACACGTGGTAGTAGTAGTCAAAGCAACCGAAAAATGCGAGCCATATTTGGACCATCGCAGCCTTGCAAGGCAACCGGGCTGGGATTATTTGCAGCCTTGGAGGAACGCGGCCTTTTGCAGCGGACGAACCAGCGAACAGACAAACAGCTAGATAGGTTTATGTCCCATTACTACAACCCATAAGTGTAGTGTCCCTTACTTTCAATCACTGTAGTGTAGATAAAAAGTTATGATGGGAAAAGGACAGATGATGAACTGTTTCGTGATTTAGTTACATCAATCTATCACATAAAAGGAAATTGTAATGGCTAAACCCAGGATTAGATCATACTTAAATGTTTGAAGTTTACAGCCCATCTAACTGAACCAATCGCAATCAGTACAATATAGTCCAACAATCCCCATGATATGTTGCTACCCAGTTTTATTCACATCTCCAGTAAAATGTCTCATTCCACCCAGGGGCAGAAACTGCGGGTAAGGCTGGACTGGATCTCAGAACAAGTACTAAGGCTGAACGACATACGTAGAGAGAGATTAAGACGAACTTGTCAAATTAGCAATTAGAATTAAGGACTTAACTTACTCTAACAGCTCTCAATAGTCCATTTACTTGACTGATCGTCCTCCAACAAGATTGGCAATCACTATAGGCATTCTTCGAGTGTAAATCCGCCTGATTGCACGCATTTCACCTAATCCATCGCATCGTATCTCAATAACCGTAGTATTTGCTTTTCACGTTATCACAGGTGGTCACATTGACCGTTACTCTTGTGCAATAGCGTGAACATACGGTCTGGAATGAGGCTGAGCAACTTCGTGGCAGGGACTTTGATGTTTATGAGCATTCTTTGTTATGGGCTACTGTAAAAATGTTATTTCGGTGGGCGTCGGCCACACTTGAGAATACTGTTTAGTCTATTTTATGCTTCATTGTGTAATTCTTGCATCAAGTTAAATTGAAGATATATTATGTTAAGTAAAGGCTCTTTTCTTAAATTCAAGGTCGAGATCAATGTGACTTTAATCTAGATTGTAAAGTTGAATCGGAATGTCGTCATAGATTCTCGTACCTACTAATACTATACCTTGCGCAGGTTATCATGGCAATAGCGGACATGGACTATTGCCATGAAAACCAGCGCAAGGTTAGCGCAAGGCCTATACTCGCGATTTGGTTCCCCAAAAACAAACCGGCAATGAATATTCGCAATAATTCAACTAAGTACTTACTTACATGACAAAGTTGAGATTTTTTATTTAATTTAATCGTGTCGAATGACAACCCAAAATTAGCACTGCTAGTTTTTTTTCTTGGATTCTACAGCACTTCACGTCCTCTCTGGGTAGTGCTGCTAACGAGCAACAAATAATCGTCAAGATCAAGACGTTAATTTCCATATTCCGATATTCCAATGAACAAATAAAGCTTTTCCCAATATAAACTATAACAACTTGGAGCAACAAATATTACAATTTCACCGCAAAAATTATGTTATTATGCGCATTCATGTATCAAATTGGCCTCACTCTTGCTTATTGAATGAAAAAAAAACATGCCCAATGTTGAATACGGGCATTTAATCGGTCTAAAGGTGCGTCAGATAGGTAGGTATTTATCTACGTACACCTATGTAATTTTCCACAATATTACCTGTTTAAGCGTAATGAATACGTAACATATCAGATGCGACTGTCACGTAGGTACACCCTAATCATGCTGCTGAAATGGAACTAAACCCTCAATAAGCCTAAGATACCAATTCCATAGACAATCTATACTCTATAGATACTTAGTCTAGATTTAGCACTGTCCTAAAAACCCATGACATGACATGAGAGTCACCTGAGAACCAATAATCACCAATTCACACACCTACATCTACCATAACATTATTTACCAAGCAAACAATGTCAAAAACAAGTTTGCCAGAGACGTAAATCCTGAAAATTGTACGTATAGTTAGACGTTAAGTAGAGTGCGTTAGAGTTAATTCATCAAAGCGCGTCATTCTAACTCTCTTTGACGGATTCTCCATGATGTATCTCCATATTTATTATATTTCGAGGCATGCCTTCGTGATTGAAAAGGTGCATATTTATCGAATTAAGGCACAAGGTCGTCACGGTAGGTGGCGTGGGAAAGTGACACTTCCGCGGTTAGACGCAAAACTCGCAAAACACAATGTTGTGTAGCACTTAACCTACTGTAATCAAGTTAAGTAGGATAATGTGCGGAGTCGATTCTGATTTGGCATGGCACGAATTACTGGTGGCAAATGTGGCTGTGATTTTTTGTAATCAAGAAATAAGTAACCTACGGTTGGAGTTAGAAGATTGAGCACAACGAAAGCTTTTGGCCAGTCTATCATTGTTTTGATTCGTCCCCAGCATCGAATAAAACAAAAGTATGATACTTTCATTACAGATGTTATTACCTTTTGTAAGAATAGAGATTACTGTTCAAGATGGGCAAAATAAAAGCGCAAAATTAAATTTGAGGCGGTTCTGAAATGAGATATCGCCTATAGATGAGAATTAAGTCGTCATAGTGAGACCACCTCAACACAAATAAACAAATCGCAAATTACAAACTAACTAAACAAAGACTCGTCTGTCCGTCTGTTCGATATCATCCGACTCTGGTTACTAGAAGTAGGTGGTCGGTCATGGTTGGCATGGCAGAAGAGCGGCTGCTGTGGGAAAGGTGTCGGGTTCGAATCCCGCGCATCATTCGAACCTGGAGATAAGTTTAACTGGTGTAACTGTACGCTAAAGGGACGTTAGGGAGTTGGATGACAGATTAATTATAACGAACCTGAGGGGATCTTTTGTCCGACGATGGTGATACGTCTGAAATGGGGAATGCTATATTGAAGTCGCATAGCATTGATTGTATATTTTAAAGAAAAATAAACATTTACATAAACATAAACATTTACATACAGGCACATACATTGCTTCTGGCCCCACACTAGGATACCCTGTGTCGTGGGAACCAGAAACAGCGACATCACAAACATGCAAACATCCAAGACCTAGGGTTTTTTGTCCCCATCCGGGATTTAAACCCGGGACCTCTCGCATGGTAGGCAAATGCGCAACCGCTGCGCCAGAGAGGTCGTCAGTGTAAAGTGATCTCTGTACTTTCTTTGTATTTGTGAATGCCATAATTAAGATAGCAAGCCGACAGATGATTCCTCTCTTGAAGAATCGGGAATGGATATCAATGCCTTATAATCCGGAATTACCTTGAATCGTGCATATCTTACTTTGTATATTATTCATCTTATTATTTGTTTTTGTATGCTTCTATGGCTTCTTCTTAGATTATTTTATTTTATCGATCTTAACAATCTGACCGCCCACCCTTTAACTTTTTATGGCGATAAGCCTTGTTATTTTTTATCGGAGAACTGTTTCGTTGCATAACTTCAAGTTTAACCATATGGTGCTGTCCACTGTTCGTACATACATGGTGTTATTGGTGTAACTTTGGCTATTTTCCCATAGAAGGCAGAGCGTAGGTGCCCCGCCCACTACCCTGTGAATTCACACTGAGTTTGGTAATCAAAGATTATGGTGATCAGTTATCGTAACAAATACGAGTCGGCAATGCCTAATGCCTTCACCAATCTTCCTAAGATATTTACGAAAACCTATTCTACTACTACATACTAAGGTGAATAGGCGTTGAAAATAACCATAAATAAATGAAGGCCGAATCAGAAATTGTGGGACAGATTTAGCAGATTTATGAGATTGATAAATAGATTAATCATTAGCAGACACAAGGCTTTTTCTGCACTCATGGGGTATTCTAACTAATTTCGTGGTCAAACTAAATATAATCGTTCATATTTCGAAACTAATCACAAATATTCAGTTACAGGATTTCATCAGGAACCACTACCTATAATACCTGCAAAGAACACACATTAGTAAACAAACAAACATCAAAATAAGTAGGCGTCAGTTGACATGGTATCGACAAATCCATCGTCCCTGATGCTGATCACCTTTCTACACGCTGGCACATGGCCACATATCGCCTTACGACAGCCTTCCGCCCACAGACCAAGTCTGGTGGGCGGGCAGGATCCGCGATTCACTTATCTATAAAACTGATTATTAATTTTTGATTTACTTATTCTGAGATTAGAGGTGGGAATTTAGGTCGTTGATAAGATTTGTAGCGAAGAAAGCGGATCTTGAAAGTATGAATCTCTGACTGTAAAATCGTGATTGAGCGCACATAGGTATTTAAAATCCGATATGTTCATTCCACGGATTTTAATAAGTTGTACTTGTAATGATTTAATAACATTATTGTGTAAATTCATGATAAAATCCAATACCCTTGAACTGCATCCATCTTGATTGCATCGCATTACCTAAATAAGTTTCTAAAACAGAGGTTTACTCATTGCCGGCAACAGTGACGGTAGTTAAAGTTTTAGTGCAAGCGCACATGCACGCGAACTTGACATTGTCTGTTCCCGCGCCGGAAGCTTGCGCACGCGCCACCGGAAACGGCTCGCTTTAAAAGGGTTAACATTGTTTCGGGGAAGGACATGGGGCAAATACAAACAAGCTTTGTTTGGGTAGAGTTAATTTTGTACTGCGTGTGCTTGTGATGCTGGCAGGAGCCGCAGGAGGGCGTGGGTCGAACGGGTATATTAAAGAAGCCCAGAATTAAGGCAGGCAAATGGTACGTCGTCGTTGGTTAAACAAAATATTCGGGATATCTTCCGAAAATAATTTGAGGTAAATAAAATTAGGAACGGTAATTTTTAAACTGTATAATTTCATACATCGATTGTAATTTCAGTTGGGTAATGTGACATGATGCAAATTGCTGTGATATTTATAGTGAACAGTTGTAGCACTGAGTACAGAAACATAGATTCAAACTAGCTAAGCTTTCTTTGAAGGCGGAAAGAACACCGTCACGCCAGACTCCTTATGTCCGATGTTATGTTTAAAATTTTCAAATAATAGCTGAGTACAATTTTAACAACACAGATGAGATGGCCTGGTATTCTCGGGGTTCACGAACACATGCCGCAGATCCGGTGCGTTGCGCATCTGGTCGGTATTCCCACACCTTCGTCGTGTCGTCGTGATTTTTTCGATGTCGGAAATAGATTGGCCTTTTTTTGGTTGATATAAATTTGAGAAGTGGATTTAATTTTGAAATAAACCTTTTACATACAAAATTCATGATGAATCTGTCAGATAGAATTAACGAGACCGTTTGGAACGTCTCTATCGGTCGAGCCCGATATAAGCCCTAAATTATGTTGTAAAATTTATAAATCTGCCACATAGAGCTTAGCCATACATAAGTATGTAAAGACTGTAGGTAGTAACTCTGCCTTCAAAATACGATGCATTCAGGCATCCTAGATAAAACTCCATACATTTAGAAAAGTTTGATTTTGAAACCAATTTTCGTGGGAATTGTCCCACGAAAACGGTTCTAATTTCACCAACCTTTCACAAGCATATAAAGCATTTACACCGGTCGTATTTTGAAATCCTCGAATTTATGCTTAGCGCCCCGACAACAGGTGCTAACCTCTAGTTCCCACGGCGCACAATAGTTTGTTTTTTCAACAGGCTGCACAAGTGGCTTGCATCTCTGCCTCCCACACACAAAAAAAAAACTAGCGATGGGATGCGGATTCAACGACTTGGGGATGATCATTATTGATGTCTGGACTGGAGTGCCATTTATTTACGCAAAGCGAATAGGTTTTTGAAGTCATCCAGCACAGATTTCCCTTTCTGCTTTTGGCTATAGTTCGATACACGAAACTGCCGTATCTGATGCACAGTTACTTTCAAATGTAAAGCTTTGTTGATAAATTCGGAAGAATAAGGCAGCTATATAGAATAACAGTTGTCATCACCTCTCACTAACTTTCTATAGCTTAATACTTAATGCGGTATCTTCCGTATTTTATGTTTATGGCTCAGTAACAAACCATCCCACATAATACGCGTTGTAGAATCAGACTTGCTATAAAGTTAATAGAGCTCTATGTTAGAAAGTGTAGAGTTAAGTCAATTAGAACGAGACAGACAATAAAGAGACTATTACACGCGGAAAATTTGCTAATCAGCAAGAAAATGTATCATTTCTCATATTCTCCTCAGAGAAAATGGAGCTTGCGTAATTTGATTGATTTACGCTCCGTACCATCTGCCTACATCATTTGTATCTGGAATGTACATGCAACACGTATTTATAGTAGGAGATGTAAGAAGTAAATAGTAGGCAAGCAAACATGTAGGAAGGAGTTTCATCAAGCCATAAGAGCCTATTATCTTACGCAGACAACAAAAAGTAAAGGAAATATAGCCCATTAATGTCCCCGCCGAGGGGCACAGGCATTTACCCGAATACGAGTAACAGACAGACAACCAGCTGACATCACTTTCTTCAATCGGTATCCTCTCGAACAAACTTATCAATGGAGAACAAATAGATGTCGAAAAATCTAGATCCCATGCTGCATGCAAACATTATTTATATTGATATAAATATATGGTAGATAGAGTAGTCACAGACAGGGTTCCTAGCTAGGCCTATCTGCAGGCACAGAAGAGATAATAGTACTCCTGCAGGTCTGACTGAACCTAAGCGGAAGCAATACAATATAAATCAACAAATATGAATTTTTCATACCCATTATTACCGATTCATTCATCGATTCCGTTGCAATTGTTTGTTGCCCATGGATGGCTTTGTGTCGATTACTCGAATCGATGAGGCGTTAGAACTGTTTCACCACAATGCGTTACAAAAGAGAATGTTTCATAACAATGATTAACTCTCTAGGGAACTTATAGTATTTACCTATACGTAATATCAAGTGTATTCCTACAGTATTACTTAGGCTTTCCAACCGAATTGAGTTCAAAACTTCAAACGTCGTCGCTCGTAGGTACCTAGCTAGATACGGATAGTGTAGTCTAGCCTGTCAATTCTAAGGAACAGTCTAGAAGCAGTTAGCGACATCCTCGGTCATTGTCGCAATTGTTTGAGAATCTACGTCGTTGTTTGTTAGGTAGGGTTGTAGGTAGGTCGTTACCCAATACAATTTATTCAGTTTTGCGAGAAATGGTAGTTTTCTGAAGTGACAGGGGCAACCCCATCACCGCAGCATTGAAAATATAAACGTTTCCTTACCTTGTTTTGTTGTTTACGAAATAAGCAATAAATAGTAAATACGGCATTGCTATTCAGTACCATTTCAGTACCAACAAGAACAGTGTAGCATATATACCTATAAGATTCAATACTAAACTATTCTATACACAGCAAATGACAGCAAAAGTTGATTATCTTTAGTCTTTACATCCTACGAGTCGGTGGCCCTAGTCAATGGATAGTTCGCCACTTCCTGCGTAGGACGAGATGTTCACTTTTATTGTGTGTGACAATTAGTTAACTGTTGGTCGAATAAATGTCTTTGGGCAATTTGGTCGCCGTAGTATGATTGACTACGACGCAACTATTCAGGGCTTAGATGTATGTGACTGTGTGTGTATGTGTTAATTTGTTTAGTGTTTGCAGTTATGTCAGGGTAGGTAGGTAGGATCACAGAGGCTAAAGATGCATGCTAAATTAGACACCTATCATTATGTAACTGTCAAAGTTATTTACGTTAAATTAATTAAACATCGAATTATATTATTAAAAATTCAAATCAACTAGTCAACAAAGATGTAATATTTTGATAACAACTTACAACGAAATATCACTTGATTCTTATGCACTAACACCTGACTAACACCCACTGCCCGTAAAGTAAATGCCATGTATGGAACAATCACATACATTATAAATAGGTACTGAAAATAAGGAACAAAACTATGCATCAATTTTCTTTTCCAAGCGAAAAGGGAGTAGGCGATTGACGCATATCTTTGTTCCTCATTTATCGAATCATGCAAATCTTGTATCGTAGCTGTAGGTCATTGAACCAATCCTGCAAAAGAACTGGACACCTGTCTGTCAGGCATCTTTCCTTTCATGTAGAAGTCTCACACGGGAGCTCTTACACACTGAGGGCTTCAATTATTCATCTTAGGTCTACTTGGCTTGCTGGCATGTACCATCAACAAAGTTCTACACCCAGCCACCACTACTCCCGAAACAAGTCGTGTAGTACCGAGCACAGTCTGTAGAGTGGCAGGCCAACCACGGTGAAGTAGTCTCCCTCCACGCGCTCTACGAAGGTGCCGCCAATGCCCTGGATGCCGTAGCCACCGGCTTTGTCCCTGGAACAAACAAGGGAAATCGTAATAAGGGAGTACTGAAAAACTGACTAATCAGGGGCAATGCATCTGCCATTGCATATGGAAAAAGGCGTTGCTACTGACACTGCATGTAAACACGGGATAGTTAAGTCTGCAAAGAAATACACTGAAATACGGCGACAGACCTTGATTTCGCATTTTCGGCCAATAGTTATTACATATCTTTCACTTTGTCTATGCCCACACCAAATCTTCTCTTAGCTTCTATGTATATATTTTTTTATTTTTTTTCATATGTATTTGGGCAACTTGCGATCGGTTTTGCAACCATGAGCAGTTTTTATGAAGATTTATGGCGCTTTGGGCATTCCATTCCAGTGTTTGGTAGCCCTTCTTGGTACTTTTTGGGTTATCTATATTATATTGTCCCAAACATGTTTTCTCTTCAATCTTCTTTGGTAAGGAATATCACTGAGTGTTGAAGCCAGCTGGTTTTGATGATGGGTGATCCTATCTCTTAGCTTCTATATAGCTCTAGCAAAAATAGGAATAAGGAAAACCAATTAAGCACTTACATAGGTTCTCCAGTATCAATGTAGCCTTTTATCTGCTCATCATTCAATTTACCGAAGAATACATCAGTCTTCTCAGTGAACTTGACAGTCTTCTGCGGAGTCTTTACAACAACCCCAGTATACACGGTGTGGCCTCTGCCAGATAATCTGGGTGATGAAAAATTTACATATATTTATTTATTTATTATGTAATACGAGCCCACCATGTCCCACTGCTGGGCAAAGGCCTCAGTCCCCCTCCTCCACTCTATCCCTCCAGTCCCGTCCCATAGACCCAACTCATCACTCCATCTCTTCCTGGGTCGGCCACACTTTCTCTTTGCATTGTCTGGGAGCCAGTCTGTGGCTCTCTCAGCCCAGCTATTTGGCAGCATTCGAGCAACATGGCCGGCCCATTCCCACTTTAGTTGGGCAGCCTTCTGAGCTACATCTATATAATAATATATGAATATGAAGTATGTAATAGTTGATAAGGAATTAATTAAATTATAGTGTTTAAAATCTACATAGGATACTTGCATAGGTTAAATGATAGTAGAATATAAACATTTACTAATTACATACATACATAAATGACAAAATTACATGTAAATTTACAATTGATAAATAAATAAATACAGTACAATACAATACCTCAGCTACTTTTTGTAACATGTTCTGAATCATAAATCTAGATTTGATAGGGTATGCTGCTGTAATATAATAAGTGCTTAAAGAAAAACCACAATAACAAATAAATAGTTACCTGGACAGCATGTCAAAGGCCTCAGCCTCCGAAGTGGGCTTCCCAAACATTTCACCTCCTAATGTCACCATTGTATCAGCTCCAATCACCACATCCAGAGATGAACTCTGCATTTTCAGCCTTTTTTCTACTTCTAGAACTTTCTGAAAAGCCGTCTCTTCTACAAAGTCTGAGAAGCTTTTGAAACTCTTTGGATCAAGGTTTTCTTCAAATAGAGAGGGGCAGAGACTGACTTTTAGACCCTGGATTGAGAAATGTAAAAATTAAACATAAATCTATTTTTAGATAGCTAGGTATCACTTGATTTATTGATATGCACTGGTGTGTCTGTAGTTAATTACCATAATACTCACAATATTCTCAATCAACTCTTTCCTTCTGGGTGAGCCACTAGCAAGGATAATGTTTTTCTGTTTCAAAACATGCATCACAGGTTGTAACATCTTCACCTTTGGTTTTTATTGATGATTAGATAATTCTAAGGTGGTGTTCTGGAGAGGTACCTACTTTACAAGTAAGTTAGGTCTAAATCAAACTAAAACCGCCATACAAAGTAGAAAAGAGATATTCTCGAAAAATTATTTCAGGCTTCCTGCCACACAAGTTGTTGTACAACTAAAACTAAACGTATTTTAGTGATTACTTTTTCTGTGGTACAAACAAGTACAAAGTGTTTAATATTATATTATACAATATTTAAACAACACAACACAACTCAACACAATCCCGCCCGCATGATGTGCCCGCCCGCATGTTTTTGACAAACAATGACATGACAGTTGGAAGTGTGGCTTTCGATCGATTTTCAGATTAACATCAACATCATCGATCGATCATAGAAAATTTTTCATTGAAAATCGTATAAAAATAAAAAACAGACAAGTCCTTCAATATAATATCAGTAACCAATAATTAATTAATATTTATCGTTAGTTTAGTTAGTTTTTCGCTTACTCAAATTCATACCGCTCAAGTTATTAAAACTTATAACAGTTACAGCTAGGCAAGAAATCCAAGAGAAAAACCGATCGATGGCGATGGCAGCGGGCGGCGGCGCCACTAACTTTTACATGGCAACATTCAGGTTACACTCTAAAATTAAATGGGATGAAATTAAATGAATTCGATCCTTGGTGATGTTTTTATTATTATTTTGTACAGAAAGTTTGGCAAGAAAGTCTAGAAATTAAATAATGGCAACATAAGTGACATATTAGAGCACTATTGCGTGTTTTGATAGACAATCCAAATATGACATTAAAGAAAACACGCAGTAGTCTGTGAATGTTGCCATCATTTAATTTCTAGACTTTCTTGCCAACCTGTATCTCATTCATCAGTCGCTAAGTTTTTCTTTTCTTCTTTTTCTCATACATGAACCGATCGATCGATCGATGAGATATTTTTCAGTTCATCAATCTGACTGACTACGCAGAGGTTTTCACTTTTGTCTATGGTGCAGAGCAGAGCAGAGTCAGCAGAGCAGAGAAATGCCAATTGCCAATTTTACGTTTGCCGAATGGCGTTATTTAGCGTTTTTCAGTGAATAATCGTTTGAAAACAACCTAAAAGTGATGGAAAGTTATTATTGAAGGAAATGGAGTACCTAATATCCTACGTCCGAAATCTCATAGGGTTGGGTGGTGAAGAAAACGCCAGGAGTACCTTCAAACGAGACAGGTATGACATGTTTACTTCGTTATGGTTTCTTAGTTATGGCGGCAATGCTCGTCTAAATAACTCGCTAGACGGCTGCAGAACATGCAAATATGTTTAAAATATCCCTGAAGCAGGCTGCCAAGTTCTTCGCGTGCGTACCAAGCTGACCAACGTATTTGGCGATTCGGACTCGCTAGTAAACTCACCATTTCCCATGTGTTTCAGGACAGAGGATGAGCGGTCTGTCGACGAGGATATACCGGCTCACAAAAGGCTCAGATCACTTCAAAGGACAAACTTTCCCGATATAATGTCCATGAAAGGTACTGTAATGCTATTGTCACTTCAAAATCCTTAACCTGCAAAGTCCATCTTCTAATACTATCTCTTTTACAGACGACTGGAAAAGTAGTGAGAAATCAAAGGTCCGATATGTACCAATACAAGTAGATGGTGCACACCCCAGCACATCAACTCCTAACTTGAGTAATGAGAAAAGCAATAGAATCCGAACAGTGCCACTCAAGTTGGTGGATATAAGTGAGAATACAGCAGATTCAGCTAGAAAGCCACGACTCCACACACCAGTGCGGCCAGTGATACATGCTGTGATTGATGATGACGACGATGACCAAGAGGTATACTTTTATTTTACTTTACAAGATAAGAAAATCTCTATCTCAAATTTTTTTAAGACAGCATTCATCTTGCGGGTTGAATGCAATAGGCTTGTGGCCAAGGTAATCCAATAAATCTAGGAACAAGTCTTAAGTTGAAGCATTATGTACACAATGGTATGACATTCTCAGAATTGTATAGGTATTTCCAGCAGATATATTTTATAAAGTCAATTTTGTGCAAAAAAAAGACAGCATTTGATGGCACTTTTACATACATCATTCTGTTGTTACTTCATAGAACTCAGGAACAATAGTTCCGTTTTGACAGTTCATAAAAAGTATCTATTTTGACTTTACAGGCCACAAGCCTAATATTATATGTTAACTATTTACATAATTATTGGCCTGTTTTTAACTTACTCTATGGCGCCTTTGTTTGAGCCATGGATTTTGAAATCTGCTTCTAACCTTTTAAATGCAGAAATTGATCCTTTTCTGGCCGAAAAGAATAAATATTTGACATTAAAATTAGGGGAAATTAATTTTTCGTCCCCTTGCAATAGACATTAATCTAATTGCATAGCAACAAATACATCACTGCCCTCTCTAATGATTGAAAATAGCTAAATCTTAAGCATATTTGTTGTATTTTCAGGTCACATGGATAGAGAGTCGACCGGAGAAGTCCAAAAACCTGACAAAGCAACTGTATGTTAATGTAGATGATGATGATGAAGAGAATGAACCTGAAGATGTAATATTTGTGAAAAAGATCTCATCACCTCCCCCAGTGAAACCATACAAATTCTTTGAAACAATCAGAAGAGATGTGACCAACTCAAATAGAGATAGAGAAAGATCACCCCAGTATTACCGTTTATTATCACATCGAAAAATAGATGAAAGAAATGAGTCTTTATCACCAAAACTCTATAGTAAATTCAAAGCTCCTGTAGGAATAACAAAAGGATATAGAAAGGCTCCAACACCTGTGTCTAGGTGGCTGCAGCCAGTCAACAAAACAGCCACAAATTTTTCACAGGCACGAAGTAAATACTTCAATATGAATAGCAGATCAACCATTTCAGATTTATTTAACTTAGACGAGAAAAGAAATTATCAAGAACTGATTAGGAGAGTTGCAGGAACTGCTAAACCCATCTCATTTTCAAAGCCAACTGAAATTATCAACTTGGCTGATGAATCTGCTTCATTCCGATGCACGCAAAGATCCCAAAAGAATGCATTAGAAGAAATAAGATTTGTTGAAAAAGGAATAAATACAGAGAAAGATATTGGAACAAACAATGAATATGACCCTGTCACAGTTGCATCAATAAACTCATCTGATTCAGAAGTTGAGATAGTTCCATCTGAATGTTCGACATCATCCTCCGTACGGATTGAGCCAATAAATTCCCTTAGAGAGACCTACAAAGACCGAGCGATTACGTCTGATGACTGGATAAAGAAATTAGATTCCAAATACAAGAAGAAAAGACAAGTCACGCAAGAAAAATTAAAAGATGCGCGCCGCGAGAACGATATCATATCCAAAGTGAACTATGAGCAGAAACTAGCACATTTAGAGCACAAACTCAAGCATGAGCTCAGTATACCCGAGAGCTTGATCGAGGAGCCCCAACCCACCGTTGAGCTTCCCCCTCTTACTGCTGAGCAGGAGAAAATAGTCAAAAGAGTCTTGGGACCGGGACCGCCTGGCCAACTAATCATAGAAAAATTTAATTTGAGGATATGCAGGTACCAATTTTACTTGTCAATAATTTCATAGTTGTAGCTACTACAGGGTGTCACAGAAAGGGTTATTAGGGACATAATTCTGAGCAACTTTCACTATGAAACCGATTTGATCAGAGCAACTGTTACACCCTGTATAACTATAATACCATACCAAATCACAACAACATCGCTTTATATCAACAGACGAGACCTGCAAACCCTATCAGGCCTAAACTGGCTGAATGATGAAGTGATAAACTTCTACATGAACCTCCTGATGCAGCGCAGTGAGGATAGAAAAGACCTACCGAAGGTGTATGCTGCTAATACATTCTTCTATCCCAAGCTCATGCAGAGTGGGCAGGCTGGCTTGCGGAGATGGACCAGAAAGGTAAATTATATGAGATCAAACAAACAAACAGCATCACGCCTTTTCCCATAGGAGGTGGCAGAGGCAGAATTTTGCCCATGTTTAGCCAGATGATATTGTTCATTAGATAATATTGTGTCCCCCTTCACTCGCAGAAGCACCCGCTCGGACGACCGAACAATGGCAAACTATTGTTATACAGGGTGTAACAAAAATGTGAAGTTATATTTTAGGGGGTTGTTAGGGACATCATTCTGAGCAACTTTTACTAAGAAACCGATTTGATCAGAGCAACTTTAATTTTCACTTCTCTATACAAATCAGCTGACCGCCTGAACCACCAAAACATTTTCATGTAAAAAATGTAGCCAAGAAGAGGGAAACAAAAAGTTATCAGATCTCAAGTACAGCCAAGCTTCTAACTCTACACGCCCTAACTGTACAGCCCTAACTTCACAAACTCTAACACCTTGCTCAAAATATATGGCTTGGCCGTTTCGTTGCTTGCATTTTCCAATTTATTTTTTTACGGTAGTGAAATGGCCAAGCCACATATTTTGAGTAAGGTGTTAGAGTTTGTGAAGTTAGGGCGTGTAGAGTTAGAAGCTTGGCTCTACTTGAGATCTGATAACTTTTTGTTTCCCTCTTCTTGGCTACATTTTTTACATGAAAATGTTTTGGTGGGATTAAATTGTCTAGAAATGAAGATGTAAATTACTGTAGAATTAATAAAAATCAGTTAAGTGCGGGTCGGTATCGCACACGAAGGGTACCGTACCATCGTACAACAAATCAAAAGCACTCAAAACAATAAAAAAATAAACAAAAAGAAAATTTAAAAAGTTTATGCCTTCACGAGATTTGAACCGACGACCTCCGGATTGAGAGTCTACACTACATCATACCGGCTAACCACAACCATGTGGGTTGACGCGAAATATGCTATCATATTTAAATGTGTAGTATATGTGTCTATGACATGGTTGCTATGACAATAAATAAACAGTTTCAGTCAAGATCTCCATTTTGAAATGCGTAAGTGTATCTAAACACGTCTCTTGTATCGGGGCCCCCTTTAATTTGCAATATCTCTCGTATTTCAGTATTTGTGGTTGGTGCGGCAACAGATATACACATTCTGTGAAAATTTCAGCTTTCTAGCTATTACGGTTCGTGCAGACGGACCCGGTGACAGACAGGACGGACGGACGGACAGACGGACAGCGAAGTCTCAGTAATAGGGTTCCGTTTGGCACCCTTCGGGTACGGTACCCTAAAAAATGAATGGGCTAAATTAACTTTTCCCACCCAGGTGGACATATTCGCGCACGACCTCATGGCAGTACCCGTGCACCTCGGCGTGCACTGGTGCATGAGCCTCGTCGACTTCCGCGCCAAGCGTGTTCGGTACCTCGACAGCATGGGCGGCCGCAACCAGGCCTGTCTGGACGCGCTCATGCAGTACTTGAGAGACGAGCACCAGGACAAGAAGGGGAAGCCGTTTGACGATAAAGGGTGGAAGGCGGAGTGCATCAGCAAGGTATGTTTACGTGCTGGGGTTTTGAAAGAAGCTCTTGGGTGATGCCAGACGGGCGCTGCCGCTGCGCTGGCATTCACTCCGTTGAAATAATTGCGTTGCGCAGCCGCAACGCCCGTGTGGCATGGCATCTCTCTAGGCGTCTTTTAGGGAGAGGCTGCGCCCGCCAGATGTCAAACAGACGTCTGTGACAACGCTTAAACATAAACTCTCCCGAATTAACATATGTTTGACTAGCGAGATCAGCATGTTCATTTATAGTGATAAGGATTTACACTCACTCGAAATGTTGTGCTCGAAACTGTCGTATGATCTAACTATAGTTTATACTGTCTAGAGTACTCTAAAGACTGGCACAATCTCAGCTAGCTTTTTCCTAAAATTTATTTTTAAAAAAACCCTGGATACAGTCTTCCAACAATCTTTTGGCGCGTGAGTAACGTTTACAGGGGGGCGCTACTTCTACGAAACTTAATGCAACGAACCTGTGATTTCCGCCTAGTGCGTTCGCACCTTTAAAGTGAGAACCGTACTCAAAAATGTAATAGTTATTGATAACCTACTATTGGGAAGAAACTGTCTCTCAAGACACAGCTCACGCTAATTTGAGGGACAGGGCATTCCATCTATGATGTACATTTGCTTGCAAATAAACGAAATTTTTACTTTACTTTACTTTAATTTACACAGACCTTTTATTCCTCATTGGTCGATCCACCTGTCATAGCGCGTCAACAGATCGTTGGAAAGCTGTACAGTGACACGACGTTAACAAAAGAATGGAGCGGGGCGCCACCATCTACGCCAACTGAATAGCAAAGAGTTTAGGTCAATGTAACAACTGACAGCCGAAGTGACGTTTTCATAGTGGCTTCATTAGTTCCGCCTTGGCCGTTCTCTTGTTATCGTGGTGGCTCTGTACCTGTCAAAATGTCGAAACCCGTCAACAACCTTGACACCTGTCAACATGCCTCCCCCCCCCCCGCAGAGCATCCCACAGCAGATGAACGGCAGCGACTGCGGCATGTTCTCGTGCACGTTCGCCGAGTTCTCCGCGCGCGACGCGCCCTACACCTTCTCACAGGAGCACATGCCGTACCTGCGGCGCAAGGCCGCGCTCGAGATCCTGCAGGGACGGCTGCTGCTCTAGAGGTGACGGCTGAGGGATACCGACTGTTGAAGCAGGAATCAGCAGGACAAACAGCCCCGCTGTTTCGTACATGTACCTTCCTTTTCCAAGCGAAACAAGAGGTAGACTGACGCATAGCTCTGTCCCTACTGTTCGCTGCTGTTCTGCCTCCGTGTGAAACAGGCATAAGCAACCCTAGGTCTCGGAAGATTATTGGCGGGGCTATCAAATGATGGTTAAATAGCTGACACAGCAGTCCGGGACTGCTTTCAATCCGCCGGTGTGAATAGCTGACACAGCAGTCCGGGACTGCTTTCAATCCGCCGGTGTAAATAGCTGACACAGCGGTCCGGGACTGCTTTCAATCCGCCGGTGTGAATAGCTGACACAGCAGTCCGGGACTACTTTCAATCCGCCGGTGTGAATGCTTCATAGAGTTTTCTATATTTGACATCCGCCGGTTGTGCGCCGGAGCCTTTATTATAAGCGCTGAAGCACGCTATTTAATCTGATGCCACTCCGACGCAATTGCTGTCAAATTGACTACATAAATGTCACTTACTGTAAAATTTTCTTTTGGTAGATTTGAGATAGTGAATAAGAGGGTAGATCAGGGCCCGAATTCTACTGTTCACAAGCATACCACAAGCCTGGCACAAACTTGAATACGAGGATTTGGTATTCTACTAAAACCGGAATCGGAATTCACAAGCGCCAGCGTGACGCCAGCCTACTTCGTATTCTACTGTCCAAAACGTACTCACGCTGGCGCCAGTTCGATGCCAGCGTACTTTGTTCTACAGTCCAAAGCGTTCTTACGCTGGCGCCAGTTTGACGCCAGCGTAAGTATGTTTTGGATAGTAGAATACGAAGTAGGCTGGCGCTTGTGAATTGGATTCCGGCTTACTAGAATACCAAATGCCTCGTATTCAAGTTTGTGCCAGGCTTGTGGTATGCTTGTGAACAGTAGAATTCGGGCCCAGAATTATTCAGAACCCTTGTCAGATCGTTTAGCATGCTAACCACATACATGCCAGTTACAGCAAATGAGAAACATATAATTTTAAAGGGATGTTCATTATTGCAATAATATAATGTCATTAAAATATTGTAAGGTCACCTCTAGCTTTTTTCATTCAACTATCTTTCCGCCGATTTTGCAATCCTTATCTACATATCGTCTCAGGAATTCTACATTTCGCAGGTACATGAAATATTAAATAAAGTTATCTGAGGATTGAAAACTTCCCCTTTGACATATATTATCAACATTATTCTAAGCCGGGAATAAATCATATATAGGCAAGGACGACGACATTGTAACTGTAGGCGATATACGTTAAACGCTTGCTGTCATTAAAATTATCAGGGTTTGATTTTCCGTCACCCGATATCTGTAACTTGTGAAAGGAAATTGTATTTGTGACTTTATGTTATCATTTAACTTGAGTTGCGTCTGTATTCTGTAAATATTGATGTTTTGTTATTCCAAGAATTGTAACAATGGCAGAGCAGCTTTCTCGGTACCTACTTTGAAGTTGTAAAACATTGCGTTATGACAAGTTTCTTCAATGCCATCAGAACTGAGAATTTACGAGTGTTTATTTTTGCCGCTGCCTTCATTCAGTTGAGTCATCTATTATATTAGTAGTGTATACAATCGATAATAATGTATCGAATCATTTGACATGTAGTAGGCAGAGAAACAAGTAGAACAAATTTATAACCGCTTCGTACTCTATAACTTTGAAAGTATTGCTATTTTCAAAGGCTGTGACTTTGAGATAGAGCAATTAAATATTTGTAAACAAAATTGATTTCTCGATGATATCTTATTTATGATGTTTGGTGTGAATGTGAATAGGCATGTGAGATATTCCTAAGCGTTACGGGGATGTGTGTATTTATGATTAATTCTTATTTAAAGTAACTGAGCGTGAGTGAAAAATATTTTTGTGGGTCAGTTTAATGATTTATAAATAATGTACAGTCAGCATCAAAAGTTTCAAAATGTTACTTCTTCGTGTGGAAACTTGTAGGAAGAATCAAAGTAGATCCTAGAATGGTACTGAACTACTGACATCTATTTCGACAAGAGAAGATGATGACATCATTTTGAGACTGGCCGTGTAGATGTTTCGATCTGTTGCTGACTGTACTGGGCCCGAATTCTACTAAGTTCACAAGCATACGACAAGCCTGGCACAAACTTCAATATGAGATATTCGGTATTCTACTAAAACCGGAATCCAATTCACAAGCGCCAGCTTGAAGTCAGCGTACTTCGTATTCTACTGTCCAAAACGTACTTACGCTGATGTCAAACTGGCGCCAGCGATAGTACGTTTTGGACAGTAGAATACGAAGTACGCTGGCTTCACGCTGGCGCTCGTGAATTGGATTCCGGTTTTAGTAGAATACCAAATACCTCGTATTGAAGTTTGTGCCAGGCTTGTCGTATGCTTGTGAACAGTAGAATTCGGGCCCTGGATGTGTGAGGTGTAAGGGCTATTGTCCGTTTTGGCGTTTTTTATATGCGTACCTACAGCTAATTCAAATATACTGCACATAGGCGCTAAAGGTGCTAGCCAGTTAAGCTACGAATGCACCTGTTACAGCCTTTACTCACTCGGTACAGAATAAAGCTGTTGAAATGTATGTAACAACAAAACTTACAAACACTCCCACAGCATTATTATTTTACATAATGTTAGCTTGAGTAGGATGATGCAGCTCATGTTTGTTTAGCGTATATCTAGAGTCACACATTATGAATGTGATATTTTTAGACTTCGGGGACAAATCTCTAGTTGGTGTGAAAATGTCCCTGCTCTTTCTCATGTCATGGTCGTCCAAAACAAGCCTAGAATTATTTGATTTTTAGTGATAATTAATCTTAAGGTAATAATATAAGTATGTATTGTATAAGTTATTGTAATTCACACAATATTGCGTTTCCATTATTCCGTGCGGTTATAAATTACTACAATTTTCTAAACGGTAAAATAAATGTATAAAAATATCTAACATTTTCGGTTTTCATTGTGCTAATTACACAAAGACTAAAATTACACCAATATGTACAAATCTAAACTTGTTACCTTAGCCCCATAGAGGTGAGTGGCCTGCCCCGTGGTAGCCCTGCAGGGCTTATACCATGAAGCACGCCACCCACCTCCATCGCGCATTTTGTCAAAATCAATGCTCGCAAGCATGGAAAAACGTCACAGAGACGCGAAATTTGACATTTGCTCGACTGAGGTGAGTGGCGTGCCTCATGGTAGCCCCGCAGGTGTATTCTCGTCAAATACCGTTTACATTGATGGCTTACATTGATTTCTGGTTCCCACAACAAAGGCTGATAGATTTCGCTCCATGTCACACCTAAACGCCCGATTTACCCTTGACTTAACCTTGGTCCAGAGATTGTTCCATCATTTGAGGACGCCATGATATAAGACAAATGCCCGGTTTCCTGGGGCTGATTAAGTTAACAGGTTGGTTAAATCCGCCTCAGCCCTCACGTGTCGCTGTTATTCAAAATAGCGGCACTTGATTGGCCTATACTGATTTAGCCACTGTTAACTTCAGCGTCTAGGAAACCGGGCGTAAGTGAAGGAGCTGTTAAGCAAAGATAGTGCTTAAAGCAATACAAATTGAGCCAAGCTGTCATGTTACTTCTCCTCCCCATTGACTCGCAGCAGCCTGAGTTTGCCTCCTTCCAATAAAGCGATGCCGGAGTCGTTGGTCCCTCCGCAATAGTGCGAGGATGAGAACACTGATATCAGCCGCCCTCTCAGTTGACACTGCAACACATTGGTTCTCTGACAGCTACGAATTTAAATCGCATACAAGCTGTCTGTTTGTAGATTCTAGCGATTATGGTTGGTTTTGCAATTGAAATTCCTAGATTAATCAGAAATACATAGGCTCTGGATAATGTTCATTTGATACAGAAGAGTTGCGTCGCGTTATTTCTGTCTCTGGAGGCGTGTATCAAAAACAAAAATGTCATACGGATTCGACCTTTCGTCGCATTTGGTCCATTTCTCGAAACGCCCCATTCGCGAAACGGGAGTTGGTTTAGTGGGAAAGTCAGGGATAGAACTATAGCTCCGTCCCTTACTTTCGCACTAAACCTGTTCCAAGTCGCAACACCTGCCAAAGACAAAAAAAACGAACTACAGAGCCTACACTCTTCCAACGATCTTTAGGCTGATGAGTAACGTTTACAGGGTGGCGCCACTTCTACGCAACTTAATGCAACGAACCTGTCATCAACTACCTTCCATTCCTCAAATCCACCTGTCATCGCGCGTTAACAGATCGTTGAAAGCTGTACAGCTAAACGTATCATCCGAATCACGAAGTAGAAGTCCTATCTCACCATAAACCCATTCTGGTGCACCTCATGCGCTCTGACGACATGCGACAGTTGATTGGCCAGTAGGAAGCGGTCCAGCGCCGTCTGATCGAACACGTGGCCAGTGCCGCGCTTGGCGTTCGCTGCGAACCCCTCGTTGGCAGCCAACTCTAGGGCTAGAGTGTTCGTCATCTTCGTTTGTCTGGAAAATGCGGGAACGAGTTGAAAACAGCACATCTATAGTAGATCATCTGACTCCTTGAGGAGGATAGCTCTAGATAACAGCCTTCATTTTCGGTCACATCACAGGACTCAGCAAATTCTCATGGTTGAGTGAATCCGTATTTCGACAAAGAAGAAATGATGGTGCTGATGAGACTGGCAGAGCAGATAAGATTAGGAATAAGAGCTACATATGTTTTATCTAAATCTATCAAATGTATGGAACTGTCAGGGGCATTACCAGTATGCGGGGCTTACAGCTTTCGGATCCTCCACATCGGCGACGATAGGCTGTCAGAAGCTGTCCTACAATGTGCTGTTTTGTACCAGGCCCAATGGCTTTTTTCGCGGCTGCAAATTCCACCAGAATTTCGCTGCTTATTTCTATTTCCACACAGCCCTATGGTAGATATTCTTACTTGATAGGATCGTTCCACAGCAGCTCCCAGGCAAGAGAGCTCTGTTCACACGGTCGGGGGAGCGGGCAGGGCACCTTGTCTATCGCGGAGATGAGCGGACACACCCATGGAGGGGGGATGCCTCCATGGCAACAGAATACCTGCGCAAGAGTTGAAGCTGAATATGAAAACCTCGGGAACCACTCTCTTGTGAGATTCTTCTCCCACAGTGGTCCAAGGAAGAGAAGAGGTATATTCAAAAATTTGACTTGTACCTTAGCTATCGTGCACTTATTTGAGCTGGTATGGACAGATAACTCTGATGAATGAAACCAAATAAAATATGTAAGTATTGATTGGAAGTTGGATTTTTCTTTTTCTGCGTGACAAAAATTTGAGTTACCTTTAGAAGCACTACACAGGCAAGTGTGGCAGGCCAAGACAAGATAACGGCAATGTAAAACTGAAAACTGTTGAAGGTCTGTACGAAATTCTCATCATGGAGATATAATCACCTTATCGTCAATAAGGGCAGCGAGAGGTAGCACGTCGAAGACATTGTTGATAGCCGACCATATCCGACCGCCCTCCGTTTCACCGTACTTGGTGACGCATTCACTGGACACGCAAAAATTGAGAAATTCAATAGTAACCTGAAAATACACTAGGAACTGAAATATTGTCACCAAAATTCTTACAAATCTACTAAACGTATACATTAAGGTCAAAATCAAGCCCTAAAAAGGTGGTGATGAAGAAAGATTCTGCGTGTCTGCTTACGTATAAAACGTAAACATCCTCTGAATGTCCCTCGTCTCGTGGTTTCCTCTGACCAAGAGCACACCATGAGGCCGCTGCAGCTTGGCCGCCAGCAAGTAAGCCATCAGTTCTGTGCCGTGCGGGCCGCGATCCACGAAGTCCCCCAGGAAGAGGAGAATAGCGGGGGTGAGGGCACCGCCGGATGGCCACAGCGCTGCCTCCATTGTCAGGAGAGCGTTGAGGTTGCCGTGAAGATCCCCTGGTGAAAGGCGAAAAACCACGCTGTTCCAGTCTTCTACCATATCCATATCTCTAAAGTTCTCTAGGAAAGACGGTGTACTCCACGCTGTAGAGCCGACCAGTTTAATTTAACCTCCGTTACGTTACGTATCATTGAAGCTAAATTCATTATAGTTCAGAGAAACCCGACCAATGTTGGGTTGATGTTCGTGACGCGCTGTTTCTTATTCCCACGTGGCTCCTACTATGGTAGTGGTTCAGAAAATGGCATACAGGATTTACCAATAATGTACACAGGCGAGGCGAGTCGCAAAAGCCGTGGTTCCGCAGCGCAAATAGGTCGCACCGCTTCTGCTAACTTCAGTATCAGCGCGCCCAGAGCGGCCTCCTCCGAGGAGTGCTGCCAGGCCCAAGCTGGCTTAGCGGGCGTACCTGGTGTCATCAATGTGCTGGCACGGTTCTGCGGGGAAATACCTCATGGGATGGGATGTTGCTCATAAAATACTTCCTGATTTCCCCTGAGAACCCATCTCTTTCCAACCAGCAAAATAAAATAAAAGATACGTATACTTACTGACATTCTAATCTATTGGGTATCCTGGAACCTTATATTGTTCGTATACCTGTTGCGGCTTCTCACAAGGCGAGGCGAAGTAGTGCACAGCCGCCAAAGCCTCGACCGGAGCCGCCGAAAAGGATAGCACCTCCTTCGACAGTGCTGTCAAGTTGAGCAGCCGGGTTGTGGATGAGCTGACTGCGTCCTCTGGATTGAAAAGGTTGAGAGGAAAGGTCGCGGAAGCACAGAATGTAGTGTAATATGGATGGTTTAGTTTAGATTAGACTATAGAGTAAGAGAACGGCCACATGCTACATATCTCTCAATAAATGAGACGGAACTACACACGAGAGTTGGGTTGTCGAGCGGTTACTGGATTCCCCACGAATTTATTAGTATTTGTAGGTATGTGTGGCAAATTGTCACACCGACAATGTCCACTTCAACAGAGTCAGTCCCCGTAGCCCTCACCATTAAAGTCCTTCAACTCCAGCATCTCCAACGGCGCCCGTTTGTGAAGCTTCACCGTGTAGACCGCCACGGAGTAGTCGGCCCTCGAGGTGGGCGCTCTCCGCGAGACTTGGCTGGCGGAGGCCTTGTCCGCGTTGGTGGTGACCGCGGCCGAGGCCAGGGTCACGGCTTGGGGAAGGCGGAGAGTTGGTCAGGTGGGAAAGAGAGTCAGTCAAACAGTAAAATTGGCGAAGACAACACTGTAGGTAGAGGTCTAGCTCACGAATGGTGGTTGACCATTATCGTAACAGAATGGTGTAGTCATATTCTAGGGGGTTGTTTAGGACATCATTCTGAACAACTTTCACTATGAAACCGATTTAATTAGAGTACGTTTTGTGCCGTCGTCCGTCGATCATATGATTCTGTATGGAGAAGCGTAAAATTAAGTTGAATTGATCAAATCGGCTTCGTGCGAAGTGCGCATGGATTGCCTATTCATTAAATTGAAACACACAAACAACTAGATCAACCCACATTGGATGAGATGAGATGCATACACAGACTTGTATGTATACTGGGACCCGCTAGTATGCATATCGATGGATGCATAGGACTGTTCCTGGTGTTCAAGAGGATGTATGCAACTGATGCATGTACTTACAGAACTTTCTATCGTAGTACCCTACTTACTTTGAGTCTTCGGTTGAGAAGCGTAACTTTGAGTCGGGTCTTTCTCTCGTTCTCTGACAAACAGAATGGTATTTCAAAGAAATATCTCGGATGACGATACCTACATTAGCCATACATGCACAATTAAGCCTCACAAGGACAGCACTCACTGTAAATCGATCAAATATGCAGAGACGCTCTTCGGAGCTCGGAGTAAAGAGCTGGTGCCACGCAGCCGCAACTCTCCCACTCCACGCAGGAATTCAGCTAATGGTAACTGAGTATTCGGTTGCAATCCTAGTTGCCTGATGAAAGGGAGGATTTTATGGGACTTGCTTGGTACATTGGATGTGGTTCTAAGCACGGCGACATTAAATTCGGTTGTGCCATACACATGGTTGCATACCTGCATAGATCTTTCATGAAACCGATTGACATGACACCATACTTGTATTGATTTACAAGCATGAGACTAATGAAGTACACACCTCAAACAGACTTCAGCGTCCTTCGCCACACTGAGGGCGTCGACGGGTAACTGCCTCGCCGCCCTTGTTGCTGCCACCAGCTCTTTGAACTCTAAGTATTCCAGCTTCATGTCTCGGTTGGTGTCGAAGTATCTGGGATCATGGGAAGAGTTCAACCAACTAGGCACAGAATCACGTTGTCCACTGGGCTCAAAATGTCCAAATGCGGACACATCTGCGCGCCTCACTGCCACACAAATCAAAGCTGCATATTTTACAAGTACACGCACACATAGGATTCTCTTTTTAGAGATAAGCTCGCCTTTGTACATACCTTTTTGTAAATGTTACGTGTTTTTTTTATGTTTTTTGCAATAAAGTATAAATAAAAATAAATTAAAAATAGGAGTTGAAGTTTGTGTAAGTAGGTACCTGAATATGTATCGGCATCGTATTTCAGCCGGGATCCCGCTGTGCTGTGTAGATGGCTCCAACGATGCTGACCACAGCAGGAACTCGAGGTATGAGAGAGCACCACGTCCCATCACATCTGCAGCCCTAATATGCATAGTACAGACAGATTAGAGAAATACCCTGTATCGGTATAACTGTCGCGATCTCGTCCGTGCTTTAGTGTGACGGACTTGATACGCCAAAACCGTAGCTGTAACAGCGCTGAGTCTCAGAGCTAGCTGATGAGTGGTTTGGCTTGGGCCTTAATGACTACGCCAATGCACAGATTAATAAAGTGGCCAATGTCCAATATTAAAGATACGTTATGAAGAAAGGACTAGTGATTGGAATACTTTGGGGAGGCTTTGAAATGAGGTAGGGGGTCCATTTAAGGCCGCGTTCCTTCGAACGCCGATTGTTAAAAACTCGTATTTATGGCCACGTGAGCACAAATTCCTTCTACTCACACACACATGCATCTAACTCAAGAACACAGACGCGGCGGCGAGTCGCTCACGCCGCCATTTTGGCAGTGCGGGACCTCGCTTTGTGGACTTCGGTCATCGACGGCAAAATTGTAATTCGCGCGCGCAACAAAACGTAAGTTTTTATGTGATTAATCTATCATATTCATTATTGTTTTACATTTTATTAGTAGCATAGGGATCTGGTATGGTAATAAAGAAATAATATCTTAGTTCATTTCAATTTTAGTGAAAATATCGGTAGTGCTACTAGAAAAGGCAATGGTTGCTCATAAGGCCGCCGCCCAGCTGTTAAAAAATTTGACGGGTGGCGTTGCTGGGGTACATCGGCCGTATTAGGAACCATGAGCCGCATGTTGAAATCATAAAAATATTTATTGCTTACTGTTTACTTAGTTGTAAGTAATTAAATACTTATCAGGAAATAAAACAATGTGCATGTCAATAATATTAATACTTAGTAGGGTAATTCAGCTTTTAGGTTACACTGTCAAGATATTTTTTATGGCTATTCTATTGATAACCTGATAAATCATTTTAGTACCTAAAATATAAATCTGTCACCTAATTTGGAACAAATAATACAAAAGTGATCACCTAAATAATAGATCGATCACTTATTATCGGTCACCTAATTAATAGAATGGTGTTCTAAAACCTAGTAGATTGGTCTCCTAATTAACACAAAATAATGAAAACTATATTTTCTGTCACCGAATATTAGCTAGGTCACTAAACTGCCATCAACTGATTAATACATTTGTTCCTAAAAATATTTTTAAATAAATTAAATTTCAATTCGATCAAATGCGTCATTTTATTACATTACACAATTTATACGATATGAAAGCTTGTTGCGGGATTTATCTACAAGACAAGTTAATGCAAATAGGTGCCTACCTACCTAATTAAATCTACTTAAGTAAATCGCGCAACAAGCTTTTATATTATTTAAATTGTGTAATGTCATAAAATTACGCATTTGATCGTAGGCGAAGATAACGGTATATGGCCGCCATTTTGAACATTTTCAGTTACTTGCCGCTGATTTGCTTCAAAATCGATATGTGAGATGGGAATCGAACCCGGGACCACTCGCGTGGTATTCAGAACCACTTCTGGCACTACGGTTGATTATGTTGTGGCCTTGCTTATCACGCGTAACGCGGTAGGTTCCGGGTTCACTTCCCGGCTGGGGTGGAGATAAACTAGGCAAAAATAATATTTTTGTATAATTTTTTACTTCTGTTTTATATTTTATAATTGTTATTGTGAAATAATGGATTGAATCAATGTTTACTAACTAAATATGAAGTTTAATTATAAGCTCCTGCAAAACTTTGATAGACAAAATACGACCATAGAAATTTTTGATAAATAAATAATGAATTAATGCACAATACAATATTTTGAGATATATTTCATTTGTGTCAGGCCTGGGTTTTGTCAGTATTCTCATTTGTATTAATAATTGTTAATATTATTAATAATTAAATATCTAGGGTAACAAATATATTGCAACCCAAAATTACTGGTTTGCAAACCAATTATCGTTGGTTGACAAGACCTTTTTGTAAGATTTTTTTGGTGAGTAAATGACTAATTCTTATTTGGTATGCAATTAAATAAGTACTTGGCAATACTACTAGATATTGGCTAGTATTTAATTAATTCATTAAAATAGTCGGAAAACAACTTGGCCAGCGTTTGAAGGAGTTGGGGAAAGTTTGCGCATGTACACTTATGCCCAAATATACCCCAACTCCGTCAAACGCTGGCCAAGTTGTTTTCCGATGATTATACGCAAGTAAGTCTGTTAAATCTAATTATTTTGTTGAACAATGAAAAGCTTGTCATACTTAGATTACTATTTTCATTTTCGGCCATCCTAGGAGACATATCGGCCTTAAAAGGAACAGACCCCTAATTAGGCCGATTTAGGTCAGTATTTATTTTTAATAATTTCATTTCAAATTTCATGGCAACTTATCTGATATCGATAATAAACTCAATAATATTATTTTTAGAACATTTCCACGAATATATTCTTAGTTATGCGATTGTGTTCTAGTAATGTTCTTTGCGTATTTAATACGTGATTTTATTATGGTAAGCATTTAATGTTTCGTTACTTAGAAGATATTTTTATGTAGTTTAAGGATAAGCAGATATGTTGGTTGTAACTGTGTTAGTTTTAAGTGAAACGACTGATTTGTTATATCGGCCTTATTGGGAGCCGTGTTCCTCATAAGGCCGATTGGAAGAGGTTTATAAAACTTTACTTTAATAACGACTGATAAACTGTGCAATAATAAAAAGTGTTTTAGGTGATAGTCAATAAAACAAAGTATTACTTAAGATTTAGTTTGTTTCATTTATCCAGTAAACAAATGAACTATAATTGTTTATTTGTTAAGGTGGCCTTCCATGGACCCCCTACTTGGTAGGCTAGCCCTCTTTCAAACAAAATGGAGTACCTATTGAATATCTCGATAAATGTGCGACTCTCCATCCTGTATGTTAAAAGACGTGACGCTTTGTTAAATGTCTATAAATTTGTTTATTTTTATCACAGTCAATATAATAAGCACTTATCGTGTGTCGATCGCGCGACCATGAAACAATTAAAATTGCTAAGATGAGCAAAGTACTGTAGGGTCAACTAAAGGCACCTGAAAAGACTTGAACATTGCGATCTCTCCCATCCAATATCGATCATGAACTGCGTGAAGACATGTGGACTCATGTACAGTGCTGGATACACCATGAGGAGGAACTCGCGGTACATGCGGACTTGGTCTGCAAGATAAATCGGTAGATTGATTACCAACTAAGCAGGTTTCATAATTTGTAGTAAGTATTAACTGCCTAAAAGAGATACTTCTATCGCCAGATAAATTGATACCTACATACCTGGGCCCGAATCCTACTGTACACAAGCATACCACAAGCTTCAATACGACGCATTTGGTATTCTACTAAAACCGGAATCGCAATTCACAAGCGCCAACCTGACGCCAGCCTACTGTCCGACAGTAGAATACGAAGTAGGCTGGCGCTTGTGAATTGCGATTCCGATTTTAGTAGAATACCAAATGCGTCGTATTGAAGCTTGTGGTATGCTTGTGTACAGTAGGATTCGGGCCCAGGTATGTAGGGCCCTGAAGTTGAGCGTCTTCGTCGTATAAAAATGTCACTGAGCGGATATGAGTAGTCCAGTTGCAAAAACCGCTAAGTCACCCCCAAAATTTTCATTACTTTTGGACTTTATTACCAAGGCGTAAGGTTAAAAATAAGGGGGCGTTCTTAGCGAGTTTTGCAACTGAGCCCGAATTCTACTGTTCACAAGCATACCACAAGCCTGGCACAAACTTGAATACGGGCATTTGGTATTCTACTAAAACCGGAATCGCAATTCACAAGCGCCAGCGTGACGCCAGCCTACTTCGTATTCTACTATCCAAACCTACTCACGCTGGCGCCAGTTTGACGCCAGCGTACTTTGTTCTACTGTCCAAAGCGTTCTTACGCTGGCGCCAGTTTGACGCCAGCGTCACGCTGGCGCTTGTGAATTGGATTCCGGTTTTAGTAGAATACCAAATACCTTGTATTCAAGTTTGTGCCAGGCTTGTGGTATGCTTGAGTACAGTAGAATTCGGGCCCTGGCTGGTGTAATGTTAACATGAGACTTCACAAAAACAACATCCTAGGGTGGATTTGAGGGTACCTACTATTAATAACTTTTGCCCTAAACGGAAGAAACTGATTCCCACAACACAGGGTATCCTACTGTTTACACTTTTTTTTTTGTTCAATAAATGTTTTTTTTTTTTTACACTCCGTCTTTGGACCAGGCAGCTCTGGGTGTGGTCTAGAGGCCATCAAGGAGCAAACACATAGAACACTTGGTTTGCAGTAATCTAATGGAAAGGGTCGAAGCCGCCGTCAACTTGGGAATAATTAAATGCAATCAATACAAGGATAAGTAAATAGGTATCTGTGGGCAGAAACTGAACTACTTACCTTCTCTGCTGTACGCTGCAGCCTGCAGCAGCTGGTAGTGCGGAGAGGTAAGTGTAACGGCGCCCGCAGCGCCCTCTGCGCCTACTATGATGTTGTCCTCGCATATCTCTATCAGCAGTCCTGTTTCCATATCCTGCAAGATGGTTTTGGCATTTTTTCATATTTATTTGCTCAAGTAACATGTTTCCCAATTCAGAGTATAATCATTAATCACGTATAAGTACGTATGTATTAGATAGCATGACCAAATAATGTGGGTACTCTGTGAGCACGGCTCTGCACGACTACGTACGTAGCTAGCTACCAGTAGAAATTGTAGGTGTCTGTCTACCACCCGAATACGACTTTTGTTCCTCTCACCATCCCTTCCATATCCTTGAATTGGTCCCCCACGACAAGCTGCGCAAACACCAATAGCTCTGGACTGCGCAATGTATTGTGCGCACGTTGCCTCTCCAAATCCGTCGTGCTGTACCACTGCAGGCGCCCGCGAATGCCTTGCTGAATCAACAACAATTACATAATTACATATAACCAGTGTTTCTTTCAGGTAGATACCTACCTACTAGAGGGAGCGAAATGTGATTCTGATGTCGGTACATAAATAATACAAAAATAAACTAAGGTCACAGTGACATTTTCTTCGCATTGAGTAAGAGAGGGTTTCATTAGCTACTCAGATGTACAACTCTCATAGTTCTAAGAGTTACCATTCAGACATAATCACTTGATATGTCAGTCAAGTCGCGCGACTCGCGCGAGCTCATATCGGGCTGGGTTTTTAGCTGCCCCGCGCGCCGGGCGGCTGTGTTTTGAAAGGGTTAAAGCCGGCAAAAGCCCCCCGGAGTATGAGTCTTGGAACTGAATGGCAATAGGTTGCCGCTCGCTGGGCCTCAATTCTGCCTCACGCCGCATGCGCCTTATTATTTGTACAAGGAGACAGGTGAAAATCCAATCGCAAAAATCTTAGAAGCAGACGTAGGGTACTGCGAGTTACAAAAGCTTCTTGTGAAATCCTTCTTGTCACTGCCTCCGTCGAAAGATCGTTTAGTATGATGAATAGAATACTGAATAAAGCAAGAAACACAATGCTATCTGAATCTTTGATGCATTGTAAGTATGATGATTAGCAACGAAGGACCGCAGAGACTCCAAAAGAATTTCTGGAAAAAGTTGTTGATTTGTATGCAAGAAAAATAACCGGCCAAGTGCGAGTAGGACTCGCGCACCAAGGGTTCCGATCACACTTGGAGAACGTAACACGTGTAATTAGGTTTCCACATTAAAAAAAAAAACTAAAGTGTGATGTCATCCATGTAAACCAAATTGAATATTTTATTAGAAAGACAGAGCAGTTTTCAGATTTTTCCCTTTACTTGTGCTATAAGACCTTGCTTCGTGCCAAATTTCATGATTCTAGGTCAACGGGAAGTACCCTCTAGGTTTTGATTCCCTTGCGAGTTCCACGCGAGTTCATACAAATTCAGCAAAATTATGACATAATATCGCGGTATCTTTTGATTGCGTGGACCTAGAGGTTTAATTTTTTCACAGCTTTAAGGGACCATAGACCTGAGTAATCGATGTTAATTTCAACATGATACCTCCACGCGTTCCTGAGAAAAGGGGTCGTGACAGACGGACAGACAGACAGACAGACAGACGGACAGACAGACAGAAGACGGACGGACGGACGGACGGACGGACGGACAACAAAGTGATCCTATAAGGGTTTCCTAAAAAAGCCACGAAGAATAAGATTTTTGTAAAGAAAAATAGTTATGTTACCTCTACTTTGACAATTTTGGTTCAGCTCCCATCGATATATATACATAGTCTGGTCATAAGTTTTGTCACATATGGAAAGTTAAATAAATGACACAATGAGTTACGCACTACAACCATTTATATATCAAATGAAAGGGTACAAAATACAGATTTAAACCACACTAAAATTATTCAAAATTTCCTCCTCTGGCTTCGATACAAGCCTTCAATCTGCTAGGCCAGTCATCAATCGAAGTACGCACGACATTCATGTCAATATCGGCGACTGCTTTAATCAGAGATGCTTTAAGTGACTCCAAATTGCGATGGGGTTTAGCGCAGACCTTCTCCTCTAAGTGCTGCCATATTTTATAATCCAAAGGATTCAAGTCTGGACTGGAGGAGGGCCAATCCTCGTGCCTGATAAAGACGATTCCATAGGTCGTGAGCCAGTTTTGGGTACTTTTCGCCTTATGGGCCGGTGCAGAATCCTGCTGGAAAACCCAGTGCCTATTTTTGAACATTGTCTGTGAAAGAGGTTCCACAATGTTTGTTAGGACTGTGTTTTGATATACGAGGGCACTGGTTTTTACTCCTTTTTCACAAAAAAACACCTCTGTTGGACCCAAATAGGAGACCCCAAGCCAAACCATGAATGCCAAAGGGTGATGGCCACGCTGAACACGTGGCACACGTTTGCTCGCTTCTTCACTAGACTGTGCATACACTTTATCATTTTGTTTGTTGTAACTCTCCTCAACATTAAAAAAATTTTCGTCCGAAAAAAGTATTTCGCGGTATTTTTTACCTGCGTACCGCCTTAACAAAACCCGGCATCTTTCGAGTCTGATTTTCTTCAGCCGTGCGTTAAGATGTGCTGTTCTTTTTCTGTAAGCACGCAGTCCTAGGTCTTCATTCAATACTCTTTTAACAGTGGTTCTGCTTAGTCCCATCTGCAGAGCCAACATTTTTTGCTTGCGGACAGGATTTCGTTGGATTCGCGCCTTCACTGCTTTGATGACCGCTGGAGTCCGAACAGTACGAGGTCGACCGCTTCTTTGTTTATCATCTAAACTTGAATCTTCCCTGAATCGTTTGATAGTACGATAAATGAATCTCAGTGGAATTTTCAAATTTTTCAGCAGTTTAAAAATCACTGTTGGTGCGTGGCCGCAACGATGCAATGCAATTATTGCGACTCTGTCTTCTTTGCGCGTCCACTCCATATTGGAAAATGAAGAATATTCCAGAAAACCTGTATTTTTATTTTCTTGAAATATTCAAATTTCGAATTCCCATAACTTTTTTTGTGGCCTCTATTCTAAATTCGAAATTTTACCCATGTGACAGAACTTATGGCCCGACTATGTATACTACTCTGTGGGAAACCCCCTTTAATTTGTAATATCTCTCGTATTTCAGTATTTGTTGTTGTTGTGGCAACAGATATACACATTCTGTGATCATTTCAACATTCTAGCTATTACGGTTCGTGCTCTAGGACCCGCTGACGGACGGACGGACGTACAGACGGACAGCGGAGCCTTAATAATAGGGTTTCGTTTGGCACCCTTCGGGTACGGTACCCTAAATATAAAGTTGCTCTGATCAAATCCTACCTATATTTACCTATATTTCGATGCAGTATTTTTTTAACAAAGGGTATCGTAGTTAATGTTCTGATATTCCGCCGCTCAACCATCAATATTTCCTACCCATCATGATTTACTGGAAGAAATCTCTTGTTGAATTTGGTACATTGTTTTCTGTAGTCCAATAAAGAAGCCTTATAGCCATACGACAAACCTTACTCACCTTAGCCTTACAGATCTTCTTCTTCACATCGGATTTGATCGGCACCTTGTACACCGCATGGAACGCGCAGGGCAGGGAGTGGTCCGGCAGCCATATCCGGTAAACGCGGAGGGGCACGCACGAGACAGCGTCAATTCCGAATATCTAGCCGAATGAGAAAGACTTGATTGGAAGTCATCTCAGGCTGTCTGAGGTACACATTAATTTAATCAGTCCCCGATGTGTGCAGGGTGAGAGTGAGAAGTAACGGGTAACTCGATAACTTTAATAAAGTTTACCTCAAAGTTGATCTTCTGAGCTGTCATTTTCCAGCAATTCTTCTCAGTCTTGGATGAGGGCAGCCAGTATTCTCCACTGGGATCCTTGGCCAGAAGGTAAGACTTCTCGCTAGGACAATACGCCAGCAGGGTAACCACATCGCTGATCTCTTTGTAGTACTTAAACATCGTTAATTTAGCGTACAAAAGATTGTTGGTGTAGATATTTTACATAATTTCAGTATAATAAATATACCAGTACCTACCTACCTATAGTTTCCAAAATAACGAGTTAGTATCCCTATATAGTCTGTGATAACGAGTTTCGCGGCGTTCGCGGATTTTGCTGTGACAGATGACAACTACCTAGATGTCAAGATCCCCAAAGAGTTTCTAATGCGAAGCTACAACTCCGTCGAGTTACTCTGGACCTCTGCACACAGTTTCATTGATCGAGCGAGCGTGATCTGAGTCTGTCAGTCTGCGCATGCGCGCACCTGGATTCATTCATGACGTCTAAAAGGCGCTCTCACTTTTGATCTGAGGCTCTACGATAAATTCCAGCGAGGCTCGAGGTGCAGAGTTGGAGTTGTAGCTTGGTTGTAGCCATTAGTGTTGTATTGTAGCTCTGTTTGCCCAACGTGCTTTGCGTATGTACGTACATTACATTGTACATATTTGAATTCCCGGGCCCTACCCGCTCTACCTCAAACCCCAGTTCACCCCGCCTCAGCCCAACAAGAGGCAGCAAGGGGAACAATGGCGGCGAAACATTCAGATGAATTTAAAATCCAAGATCCCAATCAAAGAATGGATCCCGATCGATGTACTCAGTGCTTATGTGATTTTATGGTAAATATTAGATTACATTATAGTCAAACGCCCCGCGTCTTGCAAGTAAAGTAAACAAAACTAATAATAAAAATAATTTTATTTATCATAAATTATGTACAGAAAATCAAGAGTATTCTTAAATACCACTTAAAACGACCTTTAGCCTAAGCGCAACCCCGATACAAGATCACAAAAATTAGCAGCCGACAGATCGCAACTGGGCTCAAAATAGGGTCATAGGGTACAATTGGTACATCAACATGTTACGTGACCCTTGCAGCTAGCCCACTAGAGGTCAAAAACCTCTGGAGGTTCGGCTACTCACGAACAAAAGGACCTTAGACAAATCTGTCATGGGCCAAACTGCCATGGGATAGAATGGCCACCAATGCACAGATGACATACCTAAATTGGCTCCGGATTACGATCCCACCGGTCTTAGGGTGCTTAGAAACATTTGCGACTTGTATTCCCCACCCCATTCAAAGAAATAATCTAGCGAACGTTATACAAACAAAATAGTCGTACTATAAATTCGTCGTATGTGTAATTTTTTTATTACCTATCCACAAATGGAATCAAGAGTTCTTGATGAAAATTAGAACTTTGAAGTTAGTATAACCAGGTTTTTTTTTTGGTTTAGGTAATAAGTTATAATTAAAAAACTTCTAAATTAAATTAACTACAACAAAGAATACCTATCAACAAACATTTAAATCTGCAAGTCATTATGTGCCTGTACATTGATTGAAAAGTGATATTTTACTGTGTGTAAACATTTTGAATTAACTTTGTGTTATATATAACTAAACTTTTTTTGGTTTAGGAACTAGGTTATAATTAAGTAACTTCTAAATTAAATTAACTACAACAAAGAAAAATAATTATAATACATAATTATAATTATATACTAATGCCTGAAATTAATTTATTCTACAGATATTTGTATAGGTACCCTGACATGTAATATTTTATTATCAATAAATTATGATTATGATTATCAATAATTATTGATGATTATAATCATTTAAATGTACAATAGTCATGTACAGGCTAATGTAATATTTTACTGGTTGTGAATATTTTCAATTTGTATTTTTTTATCATATAAAAATAGATAAATTTACTTATCCTTAATTCAAATTGAAAGCAAAGACAAACCAAAAACGTTAGAGCTTTATCTCATTTCATAGAGATCATCCCTTGTTCTTTACTATGTAAATATCAAGTTTCATTTCATTTCATATTTTTTGCATGATTTGAAATGTCATGATTTCATGTAATTTCTATCAACACAATAGAGATCTACAGGATTAATGAACTGAGATAAGCCTACAATGAAACAAGTTACAACTATTGAAGTCTTTAAATCCTTGAGTTTTCCAATGATGTTGAGTGATGAGTTCGAAGCAATTAGTCTCTCGACTGTCAAAACTTGCTCTCACGTAGGCTTACCAATAATTGCTGGGTACGTATGAACGAGACTGTACCCCATATACAAGTGGGTATGTATGTCTGCCTGTGCATCCATCTGGGAAGCCTCCATCATGTTAATCTTGATTCTTGATTATATGTTTTTTTATTTAATTTTAAAACTTCTGCTGATTTCTTCCATTTATTGTAGAATCTACAATGTAGTTCTTCTTCCTGTATGATTCTTCTATTTATCGTTATTTCTTCAGGGAATTTGAAGTGCTTACACCTGGCCTATTTTAGTCGGGCCTTTGTGCTCATTGTAACGTTATTTTAACTGGTTCACTATCAGAAGAACACCGGTCGAACAAACGAACAATGGAGAACAATAGATAGATAAGATGTGTCGACGAGAGGGTTAATTGCATTTTATCCTATATCACACCTTCGTGATTCACATTCACTCAATAATTCCACTTGAAAGATTATCCCATACAAGGCTCCTTTAAAAATTTGCTTTCAGTCGTTTACTCACAATATCATTTGCTCCAAAGTTTTTCTTATTGTTTTTTTGCACATCACAGTTTGATTCACTTAAACGCTTCCGCCGGTATTTTCCCCTCGGTCTGCAGCTGATTGAAGATGAAGAGAGCCCTTTGAAGATCCCATCCGGTCTCTTGGAGACAGCTGAGAAGTAAAGGAGTTAAAGTTATTTTTATTAGTTTGCATAGCAACATTATATCTTCAGCCACATAGGTTGACAAGATTATACATAATTACATGATCAGGAAAAGATGCTACCGGTTTAATAATAGCTTACCTGGGCATAGGGCCTTTTAGGACAGCTTGGGTCCTCATGGTCATGTAAATAAGCCTTATTTAGCGAGATCCCGCCGTCGACTTAATGATTTCTTCGGTCCATCGGGTCCCTCTGATCAGTGGTCACCTATAAAAATCTTCACGGTTATAAAGCACTTACTTCATACTCCAATGCTGGTTCATCCCGGTCTGTTGTCCAAGCAACAGCATCGCCTGTTGTTTATGTGTGTCGTCGAGAGCAGCCGTGGGGGCGGCGGCGGCAATGGGGGCGGCCGGAGCCAGGGGGGCGACTGGAGCCATAGGGGCGGCCGCCACGGGGGCGAGGCCTCCAGTTGCGAACGCCTTGTCCTCCTACCGGGAATGGTACTTATTAGATCATAATTCATAATTTCTTTATTGCACACAAAATCACGTATTTTCTTCTACCTATGCTACTGGTGACGCCACTAAACTGTTAAAATAAACTATAGAAACTTCAGCAGCCAAGGAGTGATGATCGGAGCAATCCTGGCATTTCGGTACAAATGGTAGTTTCAGATATACGTGAGCATGCATAATACTCAAATTCATCTACATATCTTATGAGACACCTAGAAATATCTACACAGCCAAAGTATGAAAGTTATGTCAACGGCACAGGGTGCTCATCCCATACCAATTAGAATTAGTAACCCTCCGTAAAAAAGAGATGGCGTGAGGAGTAAGATTTGTACACGCCATGGTTTCAGTAACATACTTCTAGGTGGCGCTAATCTTAGAATAAATTCTATCTTAGCGCCATCTCGTGGTATTTGCAATTTTTCGATGGTGCTGCACGAAGCGATAATGGCCTCGAACTAAAGAAGCTTCCGTAGCATCTCAGTTTACGCCAGTGTCATATTTTGTTCTAGGTGGTCTATCTGTATTAGTATAATATTATTATAGTATCTGTGCCTGTATAATAATTTTCAAGGCACAAACCTGCTCTTTACTCGTGTTAGTGACGAACAGCATATCGTGGACTATGCTGAAGCCGCCAGCGCTGTTCGGTGTTATCACGAAGGTGCGGTGGAAGGAGCGGGTTGCCTTCTCCGCTGTGCTGGTCTCTCGGTACACGCCGTTCATTGTGAGCACTATCATCGTGGGCTGTGGAGATTTCACTTTGGTTACATCTTGTTTTGAAATATCTGTAGTGATGTTATAGGAAGACCCATGGCCCCAATTCTTGAGTCATCGAGATCATCTCCATAGTAGACATATCGGTATTGACTTTCGGCACCGCATATCTCCGTAGAACGAAGAAAATCTCGAGGAAAGAAGAACAATCTCGATTCAATTTATTTCGATTGAAATCGTTATCGAATCGTTAGGCGAGTCGTGAGACTAGCTTTTTTGGTTTTGATGGGTATCTCAAATCGATATTTCGAGCATGGAGATGATCTTGACAGCGCAAGAATTTCCCCCCAGTTGCAAGATGCTGAAAAAAGCCTAAACTATGTTATATATTATTATTATTATTATAACGTTTATTCATGAATAAAGCACAAAGCACAAATACATATACAGTTTAATGTCTGCCAAACTGCTAGGCAGTTAGCCGGCAGAATGACGTGAATGTGAATGACGCTTAGGCGGAACATAAGCCACGTCGAACTTTCAAACCGCTGAACCGATTCGAATAAAACATGGCTAAGAAACATCGTAGGAAAGTCAATTACCATTTAAAGAGAACCGTCCACCTGTTTGACCGCTAGGATGCCACAGACAGATACACAGACAGATACACAGACAGACACTACCTTTCAGTCGAGAGATTGTCATTTTCCTGGCCGAAAAGGAAAATACGGTACCCTAAAAAAGACATTAAAATTAGGGGAAATTAAGTTCTCATCCCCTTGCAATGGTACCCACTGTCAAAGTCAAAGGACTCTTTTGTCCAGAAGCGACTGGGCGTGAACTTCTAACAACCTTCATTTGGTCATCAATGCATTTGGACTAGATTCTCACGAATTGCGCAGACAGAACCGAGTTGAATTGCGTGTAAATGAGGAGGCCTCTCAACAGTGGATTGCGTGAGAGGCTGATGATGGATGGACAGATGGACTTACGGTAAACACCAGCAGGTCCACAGCGAAGCCCATCATGTCGTGCGTGGTCTTCGGCAGGTCAGACAGGAAGCTGACAACCTGCAACCTGCCCGTGCGCAGGTATTTGCGCCGCGCGTCGCGCTCTCTTACTCGTAGGAGGTTGCGGCAGCTGTTCGTTAGGTACGCGTTCAGTCTGTGGAGGCGATTGTCAATGTACAGTTTTCTAACGATTTTATTAGCGTGGTAGGTGGAACTGTCGTATACAAAACGGCTTGCTAACCACCCCAACATAGCTCACCGGGCCTAGGCCTAAAAAGAGGCTAAAAAGACACAACATCTTAGAACTACATACTTTTTCGGAGGGTAGTCCTATCTACAACAGTGTTTTAAATGAGCTCCTGCATTTTAATTGATTTAATAATACAATTCTAATAATTTAATGAAAATATTTTTATAATTTCACTGACCTGGACTCTCACAAATCACTTTCTCAATTAATTATCTAATCTTAATCACATAATCACAAATTCACTAAAATTCAAACAATGGATATTCATGCTGAGTTGGCTAAAAACATGGACAACATGGCCAAGTTCTTTGACGAGCGGATGGGACAATATGAGAAGGAGCTGCATGCGGCTACACCTTCTCCTGCACTGAAGAACATGGCAAGCATGGCAAGTGAATTTAGCAGCTTCAAAACACTAATTTGGAAGTGCCTCGGCATGCTTAAATCTCAGCTGGAGCTACTGACGCTGGGACTAGACCGTCATGAGACCACTTCTAGGAGGAAGGTTCTTCTGCTGCATGGTGTGCCAGAGGTGGCCGATGAGCAGCCTGGTGATGTTGTGAAGAAGCTGCTTTCCGACCAACTCAAGGCATCCAACTCCAGTATTGCTGATGTCAGAGTGGTTCACCGACTGGGTGCAAAAGGGGCGAAAACCAGACCCCTTCTTGTTCGGTTTTCAACGTGGACTGCCCGAAGCGAGGTGTGGGGGCTGAAGAAGGCGCTCAAGGGTTCGGGCACAACAGTGACCGAATTCTTGACTAAAACGCGCCATGAAGTCTTCGCAGCGGCGCGTCAACACTTCGGGATGAGCAGCGTATGGACCTCGGAAGGCAGGATCATCGTCGCGCTGCCAGATAAGTCTCGCCATAGAGTCGAGTGCTGGGGCGACCTGAAGCCGCTGACGTCTAGGTATCCGAGTAAGGCCACCTCGTCATCATCGCCGGTTAAAGGGAAGACGCCTGCTGTGAGCGAAGATGCTGCCACCATCAGGTCCGTCCAGACCAGGAAGGGTGCCCAATCGAAGTGAGGTTATTCCGCTATGTATCCATCAGTCATTGTTAAGTCTTGCCAGGAGCAGACTATTATTATCTATTTTCTTCGTCAACTGCGAGGTAGTTAGCAAATAGTTAGCTGATGTTATATTAATATTTACACCTCGTTTCGTATACGGGCGGTGAATGAATAGTGATTTTGTGAGTGTGTGTGTTGTGTATTTTATTTTAGGTTATATCACAGATTACAAACAAATGTAAATCTTAGTTATATCAGCTGTCAACTTGACGCAAGCAAAAATGTGGTCCGTTTTATTCCTTCTTATTTTTATGTCGTTCGTCGAAACATACCGAGCGACGATGTACGGACGCCCAACGCCGATCTCCCAGTGGCAGTGGTTCGACGTTTCGTTTCACACTTTATTATTTTATTTTATTTTTGTGTTTCGCTGTGTTCTTAGCGTGATTTATTTTTCGGTGTCATGCATCTTGCAACTTTTATGTCGCCTGTTGTTTGTTTTTCTAATCCATGTATACAGTGCGACAGAGAGGAGTGGGGGATGAATGATGGCAACATAAATGACATATTATAGCACTATTGCGTGCTTTGATTGACAAAACAAATATGGCATTATAAAAAACATGTAGTGGTCTGTAAATGTTGCCATCATTTAATTTTTGCTCTTTTAATTTTTGCTCATTTAATTTTTGCTCTTTTTTGTCGTACTGTACATTGCATTGGTAATTTTTTTTTAATTAACGATCTCTTTCATCATTCCTGTGGTGGGTCCAGGTCTAAGCATATTGCTTAGAGAGAGAAAAAATAGTTTATTTATTTAGTAGTTATTTTTAGTACATTATCATATATAGTTAGGTATATTTATATAAAGTATTTATATGTAAATGGATTTACTACCGGATCCTATTAATCTTAGTTTCGTCTCTTGTTCTTCTAGCGACGATCTAGACTTCTTAAGTGCAGAAAGCAATGTATCCTCTTTGGAGGAACCCTTGTCCGGGAAAATTAAGACTGTCTTCGGTGGCGTGGAGGAAAATCTGAACATCGTGCATATTAATGCACAAAGTGTTCATTCTAGCTACCCGGACCTGCTTGAGGCTTTTAGTGACCAATGTGTCGACGGCATTCTTATCTCCGAGTCGTTCCTCAAGCCTTCGCTGCCATCCTCATCGTACTCTCTTCCAGGTTACAGGCTTTACAGGAACGACAGGGTCGGGAAAGCCGATGGTGGCGTCGCTATATACCTACGTGCGGAAATTCCGTGCAAGGTAATCAGCGCGTCCCCTAGCCAGTACTCCGAGTCTGCTGAACATCTCTTTCTTGAAATTCTTCTTCAACACAATAAGGTCCTACTAGGTGTTCTCTATAGTCCCTCTCTTCGGATCGACTACTTCGAATCCTTTGAATCCCTACTCAATGATCTGACACCACTTTATAACGACACCCTTATTCTCGGTGACTTTAACACCTGTCTCCTCAAAAACAATCCACGTACTGCCAGACTTAAGTCCATAGTCGACTCCTTTAATCTCCATATTCTGCCACTTGATGCCACTCATTTCCAACCTCATTGCTCCCCCTCACTTCTCGATATTATGATCATATCCAATCTAGATAAGGTCGCCTTACACGGTCAACTAAATTCGCCTTTCTCCTTTCATGACCTCATCTATCTTTCTTATAAGATTAGGCCTCTCAAGAGCAGAACGAAATTCCTTTACGTCCGGAACTTTAAAAATATCGACATTGAGTCTCTTCGGTCGGATGCCATGTCAATTGACTGGTCCCCTGCCATCTCCAGTAATTCCGTTGATGATAAAATCGCCATCTTCAATTCTCTAGTCCTGGGTCTTTATGACAAACATGCACCTATAAAAAGAGTGAGAGTGAAACACCTCCCTGCTCCCTGGTTAACAGACACTATCAAGCGTCTAATGGCGAAGAGGAACAGGGCCAAGTGCATATACCGCAAGAATCCGACAGATGACAATTTCCTTTCATACAAATTTCTTCGCAACCATTGCAACCGTCTCTGTCGCGATGCGAAACGTCGGCACATCCACGAGTGCATTGAGAGTTACACTTCAGCTCAGGTGTGGAAATTTCTAAGAACGCTTGGTGTAGGTAAGTCCCAGGACCTGATTGCTGGTAATGTGGATCTCAATGGTCTCAACCAGTTTCTTTCTGCCCCGCCTGTTGTGATGGATCCCACTGTCAAACAAGCCACGCTTCAGAGCCTACGCTCTCGGTCTTTACCCAACTCCCAACCTTTCAACTTGAGTAATGTTGGGATCGATGCAGTAAAGAAGGCGCTACTAAGAATCAACTCGAAAGCTGTAGGTGACGACAAAATTTGCCTCAAGATGATATTAACAATCTTAGACGAACTAGTGCCTGCTATTACTCACTTAATAAACTTTTCTTTATCAAATAGCGTCTTCCCCACGGGGTGGAAAAAAGCACTTGTAATTCCTTTACCAAAAACATCCAGTCCCGCCTCCTTCAAAGATTATCGCCCCATCTCAATCCTGCCCATCCTTTCCAAGGTCCTTGAAACTATTGTCTATAACCAGCTGTCCTACTACCTTTCTTCAAACAACCTCCTAAATACGTTTCAGTCAGGATTTAGACCAGGGCACAGCACCGTGACGGCTTTGCTGAAGGTCACTGATGATATCCAGCTAGCAATGGATCGCAAACAGCTTTCAGTTTTGGCTTTACTCGATTTCAGTAGTGCCTTCAACTGCGTAGATTACGACATTCTCGTTGAGCTTCTCAGGTCTCTAAATGTCTCCTCCCTCTCCGCCAGCTGGTTCGACTCTTATTTGAGGGATCGGCAACAGCGTATCCGGTCGGAGGAGACATCCACCGAATGGTGTGATCTCTCTTCAGGCGTCCCACAAGGTGGTATTCTGTCTCCTCTTTTATTCTCAATTTTCATCAATTCCATCTCAGACGTCCTGTCTTCCTCATACCATCTTTATGCCGATGATCTCCAGATCTATCGCCACTTCTCCCACAACGATATAATTTCTGCTGTTGAGGCACTGAACTCCGATCTTGAGGGTGTTAGAGGCTGGGCTTCATCCTTCGGACTCTTGGTTAACCCGAGTAAGTCCCAGGCCATGATTATAGGTACCAGGCATTGTCTTAACTTGTTGCAGCATCAGCCCATTCCACCTCTCACTTTCAATGGTACTATAATAGCATATAGCGACAAAGCTAAAAACCTTGGTCTCATCTTTGACAACCAGCTATCTTGGTCATCGCATGTCAATGAGGTCAGTCGGCGAGTATTTGCTACTTTTCACTCTCTCAGGAGACTTCAGTACTTTTTACCTCGACAGACCAAAATCATTCTCGCTCAGTCTCTTTTACTTCCCCTCATTGATTATGCTGATGTATGCTGGGTCAGTGCCAACGAAGATTTACTGAACAAACTCGAACGACTCCAAAATCTCGGGATTCGGTTTATCTTTGGGCTGCGCAAATACGACCATGTATCGCAATTTCGCAAGGAGCTAAAGTGGCTGCCGATCCGCCTTCGTCGGGACTCCCACATCCTCAATTTCCTATACAACATATTGCGGAATCCACGCTACCCCACATTCCTACGTGACCGATTTCAATTTCTATCCTCCAGCAGTTCTCGGAGAACTCACGCTTTTTCTATCCTTACTATCCCACAGCATGACACCGCATCCTATGAGCACGGGTTTAGACTACGGGCCATTCGGTTGTGGAATTCACTCCCCTGCGCCATCAGGGACAGTCCAACTCTAAATATTTTTAAAAGTCGCGTGAAGAAACATTATCTTTCTTTATAGATTTAAAGGTAGTAATATATATATATATATATATATATATACATATAATATATTTTTGTATTTATTTAAAAAGAATAATGTTATATAGGTATCTATCATATATATTTATTTTTGTCTTTATGTTTAGGTATAAGTTAATTTTAGAATGCATATTATATATTTATGTATGCAACCTTTTAAATTTATTGTTGTACACATGGGTCTACCCCCGCTCAGCTATCAACCTCTCTCAACGAAACTTGGTTTGCTGGAAGAGATCTCTTTTTAGAGATAAGCTCGCCATTGTACACTTTTATTACCTACCATAATTTGTTAACTATTTTTTTTGTGTGCAATAAAGAAATTATGAATTATGAAAAGGGTATTGAGTCCCTAATCAGAATTTAATGGGCGTTTCCCTCACTGGAGGTATACCCCAACCCGCCAACCACTCACAAGACATCTGCTCATGGATCTGCGGTGGCCGATCGCAAATCAAGCAAAAAAAAAGTTGCGTAGAAGTAAAAAGATCTTTGGAAGACTGCTTTCTTCTGTATTGACATTATGTTAGTTGAATAATAATTATGCCTGTCTGCTGTCGACAAGCAAAATATTCAAAAATGTACAACGCGCAAACCACCAATCGAAGTGAAACAGATGTCGCTAGTGTGTCAATATTCACTTTCAATACAAACCTAAATCGCGCTGACATGCAATGCATACTATTATAAATTGTCGAATGGAAATAAATCATAGTGCGATAAGATTTAAAAAAAATACCAACCTAAGACCCGAAGAATTCCTGCCATCATAACTCAAGTAATTAGCCGCCATGGACATTGTGGCTTGTTCGTGATATGCCTCCAATAACGGCTGTCGCGATTCCGAGTCGAAGATCGCAAAGTACTGAGTCAGGAATTCCCTGACCAGATCCTGGCCAGCCGGGTCTACGAGGAAGGATTGCTGGCGCGGCGGCAGCTTGACGTCATCGGCAACGTCGAAGCCGATGGATGGAGGGAGGTCGGCTCCGTCCTGTTGAGAAGTTCATTAGACTCAATGATGTGGAATGTGTTCTTAATTTAAACAAAAAGTGTAACTACGCAGACGAAGTTGAGCACATAATCTACTAGCTTATGCTTGGCTTAACAATAGACAGTAACATAACGCTATTCAAATGACTAATTAATTACAAACGCAACCTTTTCTCTCCGTCAAACTCACCAGTTTCACCAACTTGGGGAACTTCTTTCGGACGTCACTGAGGAGAAGACAAGAATGGCAATATCGAGTCAAATGAGTCATCCATGACTCAGGAGACTCATGAGACAACATCTCTGAAACTCTCATTTAAAACACATGTTAACATCTTGAATATATATAGCGTAGAGGCGTATTGGTATTGAGTTGAGGATGAGGAGCATTAAAACTGGCATACGAACTATTTTTCTTTTACATTAGCAGAGCAATTGAAAACACCTTGATGATGAGACTTGAGTGGTGGCCAACAGGGGACCAAAGATACAAAAAAATACAAAATCTTTATTTAACTGATTGGGTTTAACTATACAAGTTGCTTGTGGACCCCACACTAGGTTTTAGGTTTTTTTTTATCGGTCGGTAGACGGATGGTCCGATGACATAGCGAGGATATCAGGAAAATAATGACGCAGCTTGCACAGGACTGAGTTGAATGGCACGTGCACGAGGAGGCCTATACTTAACAGTGAGTTCCCTGACAGGCTCTTGATGATGATGGTAAGATGAAATGAGATCTCTTGTAATATATAATAACAAGCAAAGTCTGTACATAATATCTGGGAAAGAAGCCAGGTAGTTTACCAAATTCTGATGCTCCTCTAACAATATTTTGATTAGAATATGGAGAAATATCTTGAGCTAAGTGTCTTATTTGCAATAAAAACATGTCTGTCATAATGAATGAAACTCTAGCAATCTCCTTCATATGAAAAAAATATTGAGCTACCAGCATCCGTAGCATGCCTGTCGCGACCCGAGAGAGAGAAGGACAGAGCACGCGCTTTGCATGTCTTTGTCTCTGTCCCTCACCCTCCGCGACAAATCCTCCCTCCGCGCTCGGCATGCATGCTTTGTTGCAAGGTAAAAACATGGTTTCTGAATATGTCGATTGTGGTTAGTAGATATGTGGTAACAGTTTACCAGTCAGTTGGTGACACATGATCATTACAATGTAAAAAAATGCAGGTTATCTGCTGCAAAATCTGCTGTGAATTTTCCGGCCGGTATAACTCCCGGAATGTAACTTGGCCAGCGTTTGCTGTGTGTCGTCTCACTCTCTCACAAAGTCTGTCTTGTGCTTTTTGTATGCACCTGGAATTATTAATCTCATAGCAAAAAGGTAAACAATGACCAGTACACAATCTTGGACTTTGATGTTACTATTATATTTTTGGGTTTGCAAGAGATAATATAATTGGCTAGTTTCTGTTTTATATAACTGTCACTCAGTATGTGCTCAGTACGTGTATGTATACATAATATTTTGACCTTAGATGAATATGTAACTTATTATCTAAGGCCCAAGCCAGACAGAAAAAGTCCGCGTCTATGCGTCTTACATCGTTTATGTCTGGCTTGGGATTGGCTGGATTATCTAAAAGCCGGATGTGCACGCTTAACCGCTGTATACTGCATGCAGTGTTTAATGGTAGATTAAATATGTGCTGCATGAATTTAAATCAAACAACTTTGGTTTAAGTTGAGCACCTTGTCACATTCACTACATGCAAAATTTATCACAGAAAGCTGTTTAGAAATAGCAATAATTTTACAAACTAAATTGTTAACTGACAGGTTCTCAAAGGGGCCACAAAACATACAGTGTACATATTATCTATACTCCTCCAGACTTTTTATTCTTCCTCCAACTTCAGCAACATTAGGTCCTCCTTGGACAAGCTTCTTCCTTGTAGGAAGAGTAATTTGGTCATAGATCTGGGACCTCCTAGCTATTACCTGATGTAGATTTCATGATCCTGAAACTTATTCACCAAAGGGTTTCCTTTCAGGTACAGCTCAACCAATGGTAGTAACTTCAGTGACTCCAGTGACCCGAGGTAAGGTATCTGTAAAACCATCACTCAAATTAGCTTTGCATTGGAAGATACTGGTAGATACTTTGTTATTGAAGACTCCAAGTAGCTTTCAACATTCATATTTACCTTGTTGTCACCCAGGTACAATATCTTTAGCTTTCTCAGTTTAGACGGCAGCACTTTAAGATGATCTAACCCATGCAGTTTATTGTCATTCAGGTTTAGAGCTTCCAGGTCTGGTATGTTTTCAGCTATTATGTCGATTGCAGCTAACATTATCATTGGTCGGAATAACACACAGAACAAGTCTGTTAGGTCTGAAATTAGAAGTGTGTATATGTAATGTAAGTAATAAATACATTGACAGCAAGATATTTTAATGCAGCGGGTTGATTCTCACGCCTTCGATATATGGATATTGAGACCAATATTGACAGATTCCCATATGAAATCACTCGATATAGGTGTAGATATTGTGTATCGAATGCGCGAGAATCATGCCCCAGAGCCTATTGCCTGATGTTGTATATTATTATTGAAAGTAAACATCCTCATTTTGTTTCTGCTGTCTCCATTTGTTTTTTTTTGTTTTCACAATGAGTTGCTCAAATCTATCAAATTATATCTATCTACCTGAATCACAGTGGAATTTGGTCAAGTCCAAAGCCTTGGTAGCAGCATTATATCTCTTTGCCATAGTCAGCTTCATCTTCTCCTTCATTTCATCATCAACAGTCACATTTGGCACCGCATTTTTAACAATCACAACCAATTTGAAACCATCACTCATGACAATTTGTTTATCTGCATTGAACAATGCCTCTGCAGTTTTCACATCTTCAACATAGAATATTGCTGCATTGCCATTTATTTTATAATAATGTGGTATGATGGGTATTGGTGAAATGTAGCTCAGTAGAGCTTTCAAAACCACATCCTTTTCATGTTTAGCTCCATATGGGATGATGATTTGATACCAGGGTAAATGGCCAACTATAAACTTTTTTCTTTGCATTCCAGGACCACCTCTGGGTGTTGGGGTGTTGTAGCGACCTCTCCGACCTCTCTGGTTGTATCCGTCGCGGCCCCCACGCATAGACGTGGCCCCCATGTCGATATCATCATCGAGCAGTAACGAAGGGTCGTTTTGGAAAACACGGAATTTGTTTTTGCCCTTGTTGGTGCCGGCTTTAAACCAAACTCGTCGTGTGCCTCCACCGCGGTCATCGTGCTCTGCGAAAACAATACGTAGCACTTCGATATCACGAAATTAAATAACATGCAGGCAGATGTAGTATCACACGACAAGGGTGATGACCGCCCGCTTTAAAAGGAAAGCAAAACCTTACCAAAGTCATCATCGGACCTGTCATTCCTCGAATTTCTATTATTTCTGCTTCCACCACGTTTCGGCATGTTTCTGTTTGTTTTGATTGAATTACTTTTACTATTTTTTACGACTTGTACTTTTTTGAGGTTGGAAATAGATTACAATGGGAGATCCGGAGATTTAAAATAAAAAAAACTTCTAGTTCCAAATTTGTCACTAGATGTCGTAGGCAAGACATGGGCACAGAAGAGATAATAGTACTACGTACAGAACGGCCACTCCCTTCCCCGCGCGGATTCAGATACCGCACCTCACCCCGGAGTCGGGGAGCCTCTTCGGGAGACACTTTGTATAGAAGCTGAACGCACACATTCACAAACGAACGAGTTTACGCACACATTTGCACGTGTACAAATGTCATTAGGCTATGTAGTAGTAATAGGTGATTATTTTACGAGCGTTCTATGGAGTGTCCGAGGTGTGACATGGGGATGGCTTTTATATCGTTCATCCCTAATTTGATTATAAAAAGGAATTTAATGGATAGCTGGCAGTCACTTTTCATACCAATCTTTTCATGCTTCTGCGAGGAATGCGTTGTTTATCTGAAAATCGAAAATGAAAGTAGTAATTTAATTTTGGTGAACGAAACGTAACTTGCTGACAATATATGCAAATTTAGTTTGTGTATGGTCTCTTAGACGTATTAAATAAATGAAAAGTAAAAATCTTTTTTAAATAAAGCTTTTATGCCCTTAAAAAGAAGAAAATAAAATTTCAATTTAATCAAATGCGTCATTTTATAACATAACACAATATATGTGTATACAAAAACAAAACTTGTTGCGAGATTAACTTACATGTGTAGATTTGATTAGGTAGGTAGGCATAGGCTAGGCACCTATTTGCACAAACTTGTAGATAAATCCTGCAACTAGCTTTTATATTGTATAAATTGTGTAATGTTATAAAATTACGCAATTGATTGAATTGAAATTTTATTTTCTTCTTTTTAGGGTATTAAATAAAAGCTTTATTTGGTTGTTTTTTTTTACTTATAATTAATTTTAACATGACAGGACAAAATATCTAGAATGACAGTGCTTGTCAAAACGAATCAAATGAGCCCAAACACGATAGGGATGCGTCGTTTGATAACAGAGATCCCATGGCCACCTTCCGGCTCCAGCATCAGATCAGCTCCACGTCATAAAAAATATTCTAGGTTTAAAGAACTTGTCAATACAAATCAAATGAGGCCAAACATGATAAGATTGCGCGGATTGGTAACAGAGTTCCAATGGCCACCTTCAGCCTCCAGCATCAGATCAGCTCCACGTCATAAAAAAATATTCTTGGATCAAAGTACTTGTGAAGACAAATCAAATGAGGACAAACACAACACGAAAGGATTGCGCCGTTTGGTAACAGAGTTCCCATGGCCACCTTTCGGCTCCAGCATCAGATCAGTTCTATGTCATAAAAAATAATTTAGGACCAAAGTATTCATCAAGACAAATCGAACGATCCCAAACATGATGGAGTTGCGTTGTTTTATTAGAGAGTTACCTTGGCCACCTTCCGGCTCCAGCATCAGATCAGCTCCATTTCCTAAAAAATATTCTCGGGCTAAAGTATTTGTAAAGACAAATGAAATAAGCCCAAATTCGACGGGCTTGCGATGTTTAATGATAGAGTTCCCATGGCCGTCTTCGATCTCCATCATCAGATCGACTCCAAGTCAGAAAAATATTACATTGTCATCCAATTTACAGTACATATGCAAAACAGCTCAATCAGATAACGGGAAGTGGGTTAAATTCAAGATGACGCGAACATACATCCATACATACATACATACATACAATGCAAAAGGAAAGCTTTTAAAAAGCCGATTATTGCGTTTTGGTGACAAATATTTTGGAAATTTCCACTTAATTTTCCGGAAAATCTACGCATTTTCTCACAAAAAGAAAAGCACTTTGGTGAGAAAAGTGACCACCAACCAACCTATCCATTAAACACCTTTTTAAAATCAAAGGGATGAATGATATAAAAGCCTGAGATAAAAGCCATCCCCCATGTCTTGCCTACGACATCTGTTGGCAGTTTTCAGAACCATTTTTAGCTGTCAGAGTCAGAACCACAGAAGTAAAATCGCCTTGGATCGGTCTGAAACACATTCGTGTACACAAGGTCCAAACAACGAGCACACGCACGAAGCGTGTACCGTGTAGTGTGCGTACGTTTTTGTAGATTCAATAAAAAATTATAAAAATATGTTTCTTAGTCAAATGGATTGAATTTGTAAGTTTTTTGGCCGACAGACAAGGGACGAGAAAAGATGACAGCATACTTTCGGTCGCTAAATTCTCTGAAAGAAGTAAATGGACCGGATGCTCAGACTTTCAAAATGTCATTCAGCAAAATTTGTTCCACAATAAACTAACAGATGGCGCTAGTAGAATTTAAGGAAAATCAAAATTATGAATCACATCTGCAATGGGCCGTGGAATACTTTCTACAGCCTTACTTCAGGAGGAAGACTGATGACCATGTTAGTTTTACAAGAAATCTATAGACATATACATTTCAGTACCTATTCAGGCAGTATTGATTGGTCAAACATTTTGTATCTTTACATCTACATTTCGCTATGTATAAAATGTGACGTAGCGATCACGCCACCTTTGAAAGGACAGTTACAACACTCTGATTGGTCAAAATCATTAGGCTCCTCCTCCCTAAAAATACATTTAAAATGTTTAGTGATGTTCTTCACATTGCTAATGAATCGATGATAAATCTGTTCGATACAAAACATGCCAAGTGGCGCAGGCAATTTGCTTCAAAAATCATATGCAAAATGACAGATTCTTCGCTTTGTTCCAAGCCCCTGTAACCGCAATCATAATCATATCATATCACGCATGCCACGCCTCGCCGTGGCATGGATTACCTGAGGCCACAAACATTAAAATAACCTGTCAAGTGCGAGTGGGACTCACGCACAAAGGGTTCCGTACCATTATCTATAAAAACGGCAAAAAAATCATGTCTGTTGTATGGGAGCCCCCTTTAATATTTATTATTACCTATCTATTTTTTGTATTTGTTGTTATAGCGGCAACAGAAATACATCATCAATTTGTGAAAATTTCAACTGTCTAGCTATCATGGTTCATGAGATACAGCCTGGTGATAGACGGACAGACAGACAGACGGACAGTGGAGGCTTAGTAATAGGGTCCCGTTTGGCACCCTTCGGGTACGGAACCATAAAAAAGTAGCTTAGCAAGTCGATTTAAAATGTCATTTTGGTAATTGGACTTTCATCATTTTAGCCTCTCTCTACCATCCATCCGTCTGTCCGTGTATCAGTCAAGCTGTATGTCTTAAACTGTACACCTGTCCATCGATCTTTTGGCGTGCGGTGACAGGTAGATTATTATTATTATTATTTATGACCAGGGATCGGATCGGAGGTGTGAATTTACCTAAAGTTTGTAGTCGGACATAACAAGGAGCAGTTACAACCACTTGAGTTGAACCGGTTTGAATTTAACCTGTTAAATTTCGGGTTTTTGTCTAACCAGTTAATTTTTGTTTTTATTAGTTTTACATGTTCCTTACATTTGAAACACCGAACTATAAACATTTTGAAACTGCTGATTCCCAAAAAAAAATCATAACTTTTTTATTTTTCAATTTTTCGTAAAAATGACTGAGTATTGTACTTTACATCATTCAAGCGAGGTAAATAAAACATTTATACAGATTGTAATTGAAAGGTGCAGTAATTTTTTCAACTCAACTCAAGTGGTTGTAACTGCTCCTTGTCATGTCCGACTACAAACTTTAGGTAAATTCACACCTTCGATCCGATCCCTGTTTAGGACGCACAATCAGTTTAAAGCTGATGCGTGCATATCAGTTCACATTTCACTGCAATTGTTTTATAAAATTGTCAAGTCTATTTTTAAAACTGTTCACTGATGGTGCACTAATAACAGTGTCTATATCTAATATTATCCGACTTATTTTGATATCCTTTGTTACACCATAATTGATCGACACCAATAACTTCTTAATTTTTACGGATCATCATTAAGTAATCATCCCTGAGTTAGTGAATAAGGGGGCTGGCGCCCCTTGAAAACGTCACTCACGTGCCAAAAGATCGTTAGACAGGTATAATAAAGAAGCAGAGAAAGGGTTTACATGTGCCTTGCACAAGGAGTAATTTTATTGTATTTACTAGTGGCACTGGCACACACACCATTTCAGACGAAGTTATTCCGAATATTTGACAAATATCTGTCTGGAATATTCGGATATATCTTACCATTGAACGAGGTTCAAACCTATAATCTACATACACATTTGTGATGGGAATGAAGTGGTTTAAATATTTCAATACATTTTGATAATAAATAAAATAAATTTATGAAGCCTAGTATACCTACTTGAATTTGCAAGTTCGCTTTCGCTAAATTTCGCTTTTTCATGTACAGTACACCGTGTATTAGTGGAACATTTTATGTTGAAAGTCTCAACTGATGGACAAAAGCTTATAAGGGTAAGGCTGTACATGAAAAAGCGTATTTTTTGTTTTTAAGGTTTATACCAGAGAAAAATAAAATAGTTTGTATGGACTGAATTTTTATTGTAGAGTATTATTTTACCATCTAAAGTTAATACAAAGTTACACTTTTTGCTAGTATAGCATGAATAGTATGATCAACCGTTATTTTCATCGATTCTGGTTTTTATACATTCGATTCTCCCGTAGCGAGCGATACACGTGTCAAATGAAAAGCCACTTTTCTTCACATCACTATCATGTTCGGTATCGTGTGACGTTACGGAATCTTGTGTTTACTTCGATTTTGGTTGGAAATTCTGTGTCAATTTACAAGTGTTAACCCCAGCGGCCACAAAAACCATTACGGTGAGTAATATATATTGATTTATTTGATATTTTATCGTTTACAGTACGGTTTCAATCACACCAAATATAACCTAAAAAGTATTGCTCAAACTTGGTTTATCGAGTTGTTTTTTGCAGAAATTATTTGTATCAATCGCTAAGTAGGTTTATAAATGTAATTTTAATTTATTTGCAGCAACAGGCTAGCGAAAAATCGAATTTAGATGACCTCTTAGATCAAACCAGTGAAGGAATCAACCTGATTCAAATAGTATTTTATTTTACAATTTGTTCCGTCTTACTAACAATGTAAGGTCCATCATATCACTGGAGTCATATACCTACATATTTAAAATTACTTTAGTTTTCTTTGTATACAATACAATGGCAGCTATAATCATCATTTGTATACAAATAAGAGATAACAGTCCCCCAATTCTACAAACGGATGGCTTGGCAGTGTCTATCTATAGCGAGAGTGCAAAAACCTGTGCTTTTAGGGTTCCATCCCCGAAGGGTGTCAAACGGGACCCTATTACTGAGACTGCTGTCCATCCGTCCGTCTGTGTGTCACAAGGCTGTATCACATGAACCGTGGTAGCTAGACAATTGAAATTTTCACAAATGATGTATTTCTGTTGCCACTATAACAACAAATACTAAAAAACAAGAGAAATTCAATATTACGGGGGGCTCCCATACAACAAACGTGACTTTTTGCTCATTTTTGCTTATTATTAATAATGGTAGCAGGTAGACGCTTAAAATGTTCGCAATATATTGACCTTAAAAACTAAATATAAAAATTAAATTAATATTTAAGGGGGGCTCCGATACAACTAAAGTTTTTTTAGATAATGGTACAGAAAACTTCGTCCGCGAGTCCGACTCGCACTTGGCCGGTTATTTTGTAGTTGACGTGGCACGTCTCAGAGTCATCGTCACCAAGCCCAAAATGGGTTTCTGCACCCTTGCTACAGCAACCGCCATCCCATCCGTTTGTAGAATTGGGTGCCAGGTATCTATACCAAACGGCTTGCTAATCACCCCAACATACTGGCAGCAAAGCTCACCGAGCCTAGGCCTAAAAGGAGGCTAAAAAGACACAACATCTTAGAACTACATAAAAGGGTATTGAGTCCCTAATCAGAATTTAATGGGCGTTTCCCTCACTGGAGGTATACCCCAACCCACCAACCACTCACAAGACATCTGCTCATGGCCGGAGGCCGATCGCAGATCTATTATACAAAAAAAAAAAGTTTCTTGGGCTATGTTCCAGTACTAGGGGAAAATTCACTTGGAGAAAAAAAATAGATAGAGATAATGACAGAAAGAGAGATGAAATGTGGTTATCGAATGCTAGCGTGAGAATTCGAGATTCTGAAACGCTATAAGTTGTCAATAACAAACCAATTAAACTAACCCTTAAAATAAAAGCAGAACAAACAGAACTTCTTTGTTGTTCAGAAAGTATTGCTTTAATTTTCCATTTTATTACTTCTCGTCTATATTCATAATCATAATTCATAATTTCTTTATTGCACTCAAATAGTTGAAATAAAACAAAAATAAATAAAAATAGTGTATGAAGGCGAACTTATCTCTAAAAAGAGATCTCATCCAGCAAACCAAGTTCTGATTAGAGAGGTTAATAACGTCGGTAGACCTATATCTACCAGTTATGACCCCCGTTCCGAGTCACGCCAGAATCGATTAATGCGGCTTCAAAGCCGTTCCGCGTCAGTTTTGGCGATACAAAACGATGGCATTGTAGACGCTGTAATCGATTATGGCGCTGACGGCGGTGTCACGGAACACGACTCAAAATTTTAATAAACCCGCCAAGCATAGTTTGACATTTGTCAGGTAACTTATTACAATGTGGGTAGGTTGAATTGCGGGCTATGGACTTTGGACGAACATGCTAGTGGTTAGGTTCCGAAAAGCCGTTACTCACTTGACTGCTCCTGCGGCGATCTAGGAAGGGGGGCAGTCGTAGCAATATTGGAGCTACACGCCTGTGCAAGGAACGTATCGCTACTTCCGCCACTCAAAATCCAACTATAACGGCCGTACTCATAGTCGTTAAATGATTCAGGATTACTAAGTAAAGGATTTTGTATGAAAATTCAAATTTGGAATGGGTTTAATCTTTCATTAAATGACTCTGAGTACGGCGGCGGTAAGTCTAAAACGCTAATGCCCGGTTTCCTGGGCGCTGATTAAAGTTAACAGGTTGGTTAAATCAGCTTCAGCCAATCACGAACCGCTATTATTCAAAATGACAGAACTTGATTGGCCGAACCTGATTTAACCAACCTGTTAACTTTAATCAGCGCCCAGGAAACTGGGTGTAAATGTCTTTTTGCTTGATCATATCTCGAGATTATTGCTGCCTATGCCACAGGGCGAGCCATAAAAATTGCCCCTGCTTGCCTACACACTTCACAATCAAGGAAGCAATTCAAGGTCATCCCTACTTTTTGACCGCCCCCCTTCCCAGATCGCCGCAGGAGCAGGCAAGTAAGTAGCGGCTTTAAAAGTAAAATAAATGAAGTGAAGAGTAGGATTTACTATATTGCCACAACAATGAGATATGTATGTACATACCTCTTACATACCTACACTCATCATCATCGGATTCAGTTGCAGTTTGAAATCAAAGATTGTCCCTGTCTGACGCACTTCATCCGTTGGACTTTACACTCAATAAATGGGATCTGACCCAACCCAAGTTAACCCAACCAAAATCATATTGCTTATCTCTTTATTACATATAGCTTATCAGGGCACTGCCTTGTACTTTGGTCTTGTAATATGTGCATTTGATTGATAGAGTCATTTATCTGTGTCAGTTGGGGGAGGTAATTGTATAAGCGGAGTCCAATGTGTAAGACCTTGCTGACCAACCTGACCTGTTGTTCCTATGCTTTGATGAACTGCAAGCGTTACAAGCGTTTTGTAGATTTAATTAAATAGAATAATTGGTAAGGTACAAATCATTTATAGAAATGAATAGTTTAGAAAATGTAATGGTCTTCAAAATGGTATTCTTAACCAAGGCAGAATTCGTCACAAGGGCTGTATTGTCTGATTTATTTCTGGGTAAATCACTGAACTATTAGTTAGGTAAAATGCCGAAAATGTGAAGTAATATATTCAGGGGATATTTAATCTCCAAGTCGATAATTGAATATCCCTTGTCTGCGTACCTCAATCACGTAACCAAAGTTCAAAGGTCGCAAACAATTCAAAATACAAAGTACACTTCATACCAACGAAAACCTGTAAACAATGCGTCAGACTCAGACATCATACGATCGTGCAACAAGGTTAGTTAGATATCTCATTCATTGCTATCGAGATAAAACAATGTCATCTTGAAGACGTGACGCGCAAACAAAAAGGCATGCTTTCCAAAAAATTCTCATTTTTTTTTATGGCGTCACACTTTCAGTTGCTGCGTCTCATTGGATTATTATTATTATAGGTGAACAAAAAAATCTCCTAGTTATTTAAAAATAGTGTACGTTCGAAGTAGTGGGCATAGGGCCAAAAGATAGAAGTTAGGATTGGGCCAAAAGACAAGATTTTGAAATTCCAAATCCATGTCAATTGACTAGAGATTACTGCTTACTTGCCTTTACCTTTCAGCCTCTAACATCCACGCGTTAAACCGTAGTTTCCCTCTATTGAACTAGATATTCTCCACCAGACACAACGTTAATAATTTTAGTTCATTAGTCATACAGTCAGTCAGTCAGACGGCTTACGCCCTGATTTGTAGCCATCAAGCGTCGACCTTTGTTAAAATATGATAAACGACAAGTGACCTTCCCGTGATAACAGGGTATGATCATAACAAGTATCAAGATCCTATTTGTAATGTTTACTATGTCCAAAGTTAGACAATGGGCAAACATCATAATTGATTAATTATAATTACATAAGAGTTGAAAGAAAGAAAGAAAGAAAGAAAGAAAGAAAAAAAGAAAGAAGGAAAGAAAGAAAGAAAGAAAGAAAGAAAGAAAGAAAGAAAGAAAGAAAGAAAGAAAGAAAGAAAGAAGAAGTGTTTATTTGCCACATAAAATTATAAAATGAACATAACATGAGATCCAACTTATTTTATTAACCGACTTCCCAAAGGAGGAGGTTTACAATTCGTCCGGATATTTGTTTTTTTTTTTTTTATTTTTTTTTTTATGTATGTGCCTCGATAGCGCCTAGACGGATGGACCGATTTGGAAAATTATTTTTTTGTTTGAAAGGGTTTACCTTCCCATTGGTCCCATTGACACCAGGTCAGGATCTGATGATGGGATCCTGGAGAAATCGAGGGAACTCTTCAAATATTATAGGCAGACATATAGTGATTTTTGTGTTTTTCATAATAACTCTTGCAAATGCACGTGGTAAGCATAATATTGTGATGCGGAACTGCTGATGAAGACCACATATGGCCACCAGATCTGCTCAATACCAGGTACAAATACAATGCGTGGCTGACGGGCAGGCAACGCATAGCCTAAACCGGTGGACCTAGAGCAATGAAACTTTGTACAGGGGTTCCTTAGTAGCGTGTTGTAGCACTGATATGAGATTTGACAAAATTAATTCCCCAAGGGGGGGGGGGATAAGGGGTTACAGTTTGTATTAAACTCAATCTAATCAAATATGGTTTGTGGAAGTCGGTTTTTTCTAAAGTTTACTTTTTGTTTCAATTATTTATTTATAATAGTTCACAGTCGTAGTCTATCATCAATTTCATCACACTATGGACATGCATGGATATGTCCCCTATCGCTCGTGGACTTCGTCCCGGTCGGTGGTGCACTGTCTTTTATCCTATCTAACGCGTCCCACAGTCCGGGCGCGTGTCGACTTCCTTTTACATCGCACGCTTTTCAGCCGGGTGGCCAGGGTCTGGGCTCTTAGGTGACTTCACTTTGGATTGTCAGTATTAGTTTTCCCTCGATTGGTATCGTCTTCGTAGAACAGAGTTTCAAATCACCGACCATTTCCAAAACTGGTTACAATTCCAACTTCCAGGGTCGACTCGTGACCTGACACTTTACTTGATTGTTTGTGTACTTATTTTAAAGTTGGTTCGGAAAGTAAGCTATTGGTAAGAAGGTGTTCGTCTTAGAGTATGTTTTTAACTACTTACTATATGAATTCAACGTTGTCTATAAGTACTTGTTCTAGTTAAAGTACAAAGAACAAGTAGATAGCAGAACTGTGGTTGCCCTGTCGCAAATAGTCACGATATCTGCTCGTGCCATTTGTCTATTGTCTCACTCACGTGCGTAGGAGTTTGAAACGGTTGCTACTGTGACCAGGTGAACCTTAACCTGAGATATAGACGGTTCACAGTTCTCCGAGGGAATAGTAGGATGCTGTTACTAACAACATATCATTGTATGACTTGCTACTGGCCAATACTCCTCTACAGTAGAGGATCTTTCCACCTCAGTGGTCCCATATTAAAAGACTGCACTCTTCTGCGACACACGTAGATGAGCCCATGTATCTGAGCGCTCATCGTTTCAAATTCATAAAAAAAACATAATTTTAAACGGCATCTCACCCAACTGTCTGATTCTCTGATGATGTCCCACCCAGCAAGCAGTAATCGAACCTTCAATAGGTATAAGCTAGGTACAGTGAAATATCGGATACACATTCAGTTCCCAGTAAATTCCAGCAAGTAGGTAGTCATCGGAGTTGAATTTCGACTTCAAGAATGAAACTGTTGTTGGAAACTCGTATCTTTGAAAAGTTTATCCCCTCCAGTTGGGTTTATCCACTTTCACTCAAGCGCGCAAGCATAATATCAATCTTCGATACTGTGAATGTTAATATTCTCGAAGAATTTTGTTGAATATATGCTATGAATAAGGCTGTTTTTCATTAATCTAGTAGCTGGATCCAGCTACTGGATCAATAAAAATCGAGCTGGAGCCTCTGATAGCTCTAAAAAGAAAAAGTTATTTTCTTAAAGTTCTATTTGTAATCTGTTTACAGAGCACAATATTTTAGTAAATAGAAGTCTTCACAGTAGAAGAGTCTTTTATTTAAGTATGTCAAAGCTTATCCAGCAATATCATTATATAACCGATCCTATTATGTAAAATCCAGCTGACTTCGTTATCAAAATAAGTGATATCTAATTAACTAGGTGCCGAGTTCTGGAGCACGATTCTCGCGCCTTCGATATATTGACAGATTCCCATATGAAATCACTCGATATAGGTGTAGATATCGTATATCGAATGCGCGAGAATCATGCTCCTGTACATAATCCTGATCTCTAAAAGCCCTATACCTATCTTGGTAAAAAAGATCGAGCAATACCTTTCATTATAAAATATGTTAATCAGTGCATGGACGGACGCGGGCTTGGACTGAGAATGTGTTTCACCGATAGCACTTTCGATAACATATGCTTCAACTTCGCTGTTGCTGACGACGAGTTTCGCTCTCATCGCTATTAAATAATAATAACTATTCCTGAAATATCGAATACAACCTGCCAACCCTGAACATTGACCCAGGAAGCCTGTGTATGAAAAGAAGTTGTGTACGTAAGCTGTTTTCGCTTGCACCTTGCACCTGATTATTTCCGAGTCTAGGGTAGGATGAAACGCCAAACGTTTGGGCTCTCGATCTCGTGTTGTCGACGACAGGCACTCACTCCACAATGTCTCCAACCAATCCATCCATTCAGTTTCCAAACAAACGCGAGACAGACCGCACGCCTTTCACCTTCAGAAACAACACAAAATAATATAACAAACCGAATAAAGGTGGCTGTGATAAAACTTGATGTGATAGTTTAGTTTATACTCTAGTAAGTTATTTAGAGGTGAGTCGATACTTTGGTTCTCTGTTTTCTAAACGCATCCGACAGTGAGGGACACGTGTGGCTGAATACAAAGTTCAACCCGAATGATGACAGACGATTTTTTTCACGTGTTCCCGGGATTTTTTGTCCAGGTTTATGTAATAGAAGCAATACGGTATACAAATCACGTTTTATCGAGTTCCATTACTTGGTTTCTATGGAACGCGGTACATAGCGACGATAATGGAACCGAGGTAGTGATTTTTGTCCCCTATCCTCCTTAACAAAGGAAGAGTAAATAGAAAGAGAAATATTTCTGTCGTAATCGGTATACTCTCATAATAGGCCGAACAAACTTACAATGGAGAACAATAAACGACGGAGCGAGAGGGTTAAATAGGTTATAGAAGTTGAGTTTTATCAAAATCGTTTTAAATTCTATCTTAATTTCCAAAGGGTAATCTTGCTAATTAACGAAGAAAGACCAGCAATAGGTTATCGCGTCTGGAGAGATAAGAAAGTGCTGAAATACAGACTCGGCTATTTAGTATTACAATTTATCAGCATATAATCATTAACCACTAAACCACTTGCATTTTTTCAAACATGTTTTGTACATTATTCCTATTTATCATAATTTATTATTGTGCCAATTTATTTATTTTACTTCATGCCACAACTTACACGCCACACACAAAGATACAGGTATCTTCCATATACATTCCCCCCATAAACCCTACTCATTTATAGAAGGCTATCTATTGTTTATATCTCTTATCTATGCATATTAAACAGTCTAATTTATCACCGTCAAAACAACACACTCAGACACACCGGTTACTCAGACTCGCCGAGAATACCAGCGCTTCAGGTTCTCCTGTAGCATAATGCTGAGCCGGAGTCGTTTCACCGTCGCGTCGCCGTATACAACCAGCACACTACCTAATACTGTTTTCATAAGTTTTTTACATCACAAGAAAAACTTACTTTTGTTGTTGTCCATGTGTTTCTATTATTTTTTTTGTATATTTTCTATGTTGTGCTATGTGTTGTGTATTGTGACGCTTGAATATACGCATACTACTTATTCTATTCTATTAGTTAATACAAACATCATTATTGTCTTCAAGAATGATTCAGTTCCTTTATTTTATTATTTATTTATCAATATGACAGAGTTTAAATATGTACCAAACTTTGAGTTACTCATCTTGAATATACCTCGTGGATACCTTTTTTTTTAGCAAAAACGACTATCACCCAGATTGTTCAAAATGTTTATTGATCTGCATCCTCAATAATCCCATGTCAAATTGCATGGCAACTGGGCACTCGGCATTTCGCACAAATGATATTCGTAAAGTTCACATTCAGGTCAAAAAGTAACGAAAATATCTACTACCTGCTTTGTAGTTGATTACTAAGACGATGATTTATAAACTATTAAATTTTTTAAGACTGGAGGTATGCTAAGACGCTGGAGGAAGGCAGGGCAATATCGCTCGTCATAAAAAGACGTCTCGTTGCCTGCCCTGCCGTAACGCTGACGTACATATGACATACATACCTTTCCTTCCACTTCAGCATATGGATCGTAAACGATTTGGTAACTGATGTCATCCTTAATACATAATTAATTAATTACCTATCACATTATCACCAATATCCTGTCATTACGAAGTAAACCAAATGTTTGAGATCTTTTCGCGCAGTTTATTGATCGGCCTACAAACTGCTATTAGTGAGTGGGATTTCGGTCTAGACAAAACGATTTTTTTGTGCACTTAGTGAGAAAAACCTGTTTTTTTTTTACCACAGCTAGTACGTGTGCCTAGGTTCATATTTCGAAATTGAGGAAAGTCGGATTCTACCTGAGAAACCCGTGAGGGTCAATACAAAAACGCACACCGCGACAAACTAAAAATTCTGCTAATAGTGCATGTTTGATATCGTTTTCGTATAAAACAAGGACGAGGAAATCATTTTTGTGCATAAAATACTATCGATCCACAGCAAATTTTTAAAATTTCAGCTAATTTTAAAAATGTAGGTAGGTATTCGAAGCCTTGAAAGGATATTGTTCGAAAGACTTTAGGACCTAGACGATGATCTGAAACACGCAGTAGGAACTCCTCTACCAGATGACATGGCAGGAGTGGGACCTGGATATATCTCGTATCTATAGTCCAAAGTTGGTATTCAAAGCCCTAAATGGGTATGAATGAACCAACATTTTTTGGACCTGGAAGATGTTCTGGAGCATGCAGTGGGTGAGGATGATGATGTATTGCGTAGCAAAAGTTACTATGCGGATGCGGCCTGGTAAATACAAGAGATGGGACCTCAGACTAATAATTTCCTCCAAGGATGGGACACATACTGATTCTATACTAAAAATACATCTTGATTATTTTAGGCGTATTTTGGACTCCCATAAAAGTCAAACAACTGGACCAATTTTAATATTTCTTTTTGTCATCGACGCGAAATGTTGTCTTTTACAAACGTGGACTGTTTTCGAATGAAACGTGAAAAACTGGAAAAAAATCCGGCTTCTTTCACAAAGTGCACAAAGCACCCATGCAGAAATCCCAGTATATTATGTGTTTAACATTAAAAACCTGTTGTTTGTGGACTATGTAAGTGTAGATATACTAAGCTCGTGTCAAATTCGTTGGTCAAATACGTACTACTAACGATAATAACAATTGAAAGTGCACGAACGAACATTATTGAAATATATTTTAGTTACGCATTTTACTATGTAATGTAACAGGCGGTGATTCTTTGTCATTAACGTGTTTGTCACGTTTAAGTGAATAGCAACTGGTATTCACCAGTAACATATCAGCCTAAGGTCAACCTAGTCGAGTAAGTTTTCTGCAGGGACTGTTCAAGGGTATAGGCACTTGAAAAATTTATCAGCGAATGAATTTGAATTTTAAATACACGGTACACACTGATAACACCATTGATTTGATTTCTAGACGTAATAAATCGTAAAACAACACCAGAAAATTATGTGTGTATAGATAAAATACACTTATTCACACACGCTAAGGTTGATGATATAGGTTGATGATATAATCAAAACCTAGAGGGTACTTCCCTATAGGTTGATGATATAGGGAAGTACCCTCTAGGTGTTGATTCCCTTGCGAATATCAAGCAATTTCAACAAAATTGAGACATATGCTATATAATATATTAATTGTTTCACAGCTCCAAGGGACGACAGACTTGAGTAATCGATATTAATTTCAACATGATACCTCCACGCGTTCCTGAGAAAAGGTGTCGTGACAGACAGACAGACAGACAGACAGCAAAGATATCCTATAAGGGTTCCTTTTTTTTCCTTTTAAGGATCGGAACCCTAAAAAGAAAGAGTTGAGTTATACGTGTAATTATAAATACCCATGACAATTATGTAAACGTCCAAATCTCGTTCACAAGAAGTCCCTCCCCTATTATATATGATTACTCCATCAACAACACGCCATTAGCCCGCGTTAATACTATCCCAACAAAAACATGCATAGGCATATACAAAAACGCCAGTCTCGCAGCCTGCGCAGTTTATTCTACCGTAAAAAGTTGTGAGATCTAATTTTAAACCAAGTCGGATAATTTAACCAGTATCTGTGTATGGTAGAATCTTTCCAACAACTTTATTATCGTATACTGTTAAGTACCTACCTAATTAGTTAACTAATAACATTTATAGTGATCGGATCAATATAAGACATCTTTATTTCTTCAATAATAATTAGAATGACTTGGCAATCGCACGTAGAAAAGTTGTCGACTATAGGACCGTGTGTGCAACGTAATGTACCTATTGCTCTCGCTCCGAAATAATTCGTTGTTTTCTTATTAGTTAAGTTTATCTTTATTTAGAGATATGTTGTGTTGAGTAATAATATTCATTTGTGCTCTGGGTGCTATAGAGTGGTCAGTTGAGCGCGATTGCCAAGTTATTCTAATTATTATTGAAGAAATAAAGATGTCTTATATTGATCCGATCACTATAAATGTTATTAGTTAACTAATTAGGTAGGTACTTAACAGTATACGATAATAAAGTTGTTGGAAAGATTCTACCATACACAGATACTGGTTAAATTATCCGACTTGGTTTAAAATTAGATCTCACAACTTTTTACGGTAGAATAAACTGCGCAGGCTGCGAGACTGGCGTTTTTGTATATGCCTATGCATGTTTTTGTTGGGATCTCATTTCTTTTTGTAAGTAACATTCCTTTTTTTCTTTTCGAGTACTATTTCTTGTGCGTTAGATACCGACTTTCTCAAAGCCCACTCCCTTTCTCTATGGGCTCTTCTCTGTGGCTTTGATGTTACGTGTTACGATTTGTGACAAGTCTGGGCGGTGAATTATATAAATATAAATCATACCTCAAACCAAACCATACCGCGATTCAGGAAATGCAATAGTTTTATTGTACGCGCAATTCTTCCCCTTACCTATCATCTCCGTCTCCTACCCAACATGGTTTGCTGGAAGAAATCTCTTATTAGAGATAAGCTCGCCTTTGTACATTTTTTTTCTATGTTAAGCTATTTTTACTGTCATGTGAGTACAATAAAGAAATTACAAACAAACAAATGCACACCTAGCGACATCTAATGGGGAATAGCGATATTAGACAATATTGTAACCGCTTTATTTAAATCATAGCTGGAACCAAACCATACCGCGATTCAAGATACACATAGCGACTAGCGACATCTAATGGGGAATAGCGATGAATCGAAGTAGTCGTGTACTGAGCTTATTGATAATTAATATATTATGAAATTGGGGCTAAAATTGCGCAATGTTTGAGTTTTCCTTGGCTTTGCAGGCTAAACTCTAACCATGCTCAAAATTTTAAGCTTGTGGGTTCGCTAGAAGTAACCTTTAGAGTTTTCATGATCGTGAATCAGTGAGTCAGTGAGTGTCAAAATTGAGGAACTTTGAATTGCTGTACCTTCAACTCTACTGGTTCAAATTTATTGAAATTTTGAGAATATGTCTTATGACATGGTGCCTTTTAGCCGCCGGGAATTCAGGTTTCTATCTTTATCCACAACGGAGTAACAGGTAGGTCAAATATGCTCTGAATGGCTTCCTGTAAAGGATGTTACTGCTGCGCCCGTATGTTTTGCTTTTTGCTCGTCTTGGCTTGGGGGCGCTGCCGCGCCCCCAGATCCGCGATCTTGGTGTCATCCTCGATAGTAAACTATCATTTGAAAAACACATCGACCACATCACGGCCCGTGCTTTTCGAAACCTGGGTTTTGTTTTGAGAATTTGCAAACCCTTTAGCGACTTAGTTTGTATAAAACAGATCTATTTTGCTTACGTTAGGAGCATTCTAGAATACGCTTCTTGTATATGGTCTCCTAACTACATTACATACATTCAACGCATTGAGCGTATTCAATCTAAATTTATAAAGCACCTAAATTTCAGGTCTCATACCCCTGGGCGCTCTTATGAGGAGTCTTGTCATCAGTATCACCTCTCCAGTCTCAAGGATCGCAGAACTTTGCTTGATATGTTGTTACTCCATGATATTCTGTCCGGCCGACTTGATTCTTCACCTCTTCTCTCTGAACTATCTTTCTGTGTCCCTTCGCGTCGTACTCGTCAAACTTCCAAAAGGCTATTCGCTGTCTCCCTCACGCATACCAATTATGCTCAGAATTGTACTATGGTCCGCCTTACCAATCAATTTAATAAACTTTTTAACAACTTTGATCCATTCGCATCTTCTAAGGCGAAATTCCGTCAAGATATTATTAAAACTTTACGCAATATCGAGGAGGAATAAGTGAAACACACACACTCACACTCACCCTCACTCACACTCACACACACTCACACACACAGTCAGAGCTTCATTTAGCGTTATTATCCTCATAACGCTATGCAACATAACGCTAAGAAAGGCGTCTAATAACGATATAATTCCGTAACGCTATATGGCTATTAACGTTATTATCTTAGGTTTATAACGATAAGTTCGTAGCGCTATGCAACATAACTTTATTAAAACTTTATAAATAACGCTATTATAACGTTATAGGTCATCTCTTTCACGCACACACCCTACCGTATAGTCCATCTTTTTCACGCATTGCGCGTGTGATTTGTGTGTGTGTGTGTGTAGGTAGGAGTCAGTAACCTACCTACCGGTACCGCGTGCGTACGAAGGAAGAGAGCGCAGTTGTGTAATCTTGACTGATTCCGGTTTCCTGAATAACCTACTTTTTAAAATGGGTAAGGAAGGATTTTTTTCCCAACATCGCGTGCATGAGTTGACAATTTACAGCGTCATAGATCAAGTAGTTATTCATTCACATTATTTTTTGTGAAATTGACGCAGTGTTATATTTCCCGAAATAATTCCCGGGATTTTTTGACTGTCTCAAAACTGGGGAATTCCCGGTTCTATTCCCTAAACCGCAGTGTTTAAAGAGTGGATTTTATGAAGTTTTAGGTAAGTTCTAATCTTGGATAGAGTATAGGTAGTTAGTACGTACGTACGACGAAGGAAGAGAAAGCAGTTGTGTCTTGTCTTGTTCCGGTTTCCTGATCTACCTACTTTTTAAAATGGGTAAGGACTTTTTTACCAACTTGTTCGAGAGCGAGTCCAAGATGGCGGCCATATTTCTGAATTCTGCCATTTTACAGACAAGTTGGTACAGTTCGCGCCAAGTTCTTTAAAAACATCTTTCTTCCAGAAGAATATGCTAACAGTCAACCTTTCCTTACGGAAAGTCAGGAATTGGAGGAGCATTATGATGACCAAAATGAAAATTTCGGTAAGCTTGTTTGTATCTCACCAAAAACATAAATAGTATAAAAGGGGGCCTAGATTGTCATGGCTTTTAAAATAATATGGTAATTCTATTAGATGGACAATATTTCAAAACCGCAACACATTACCTTTCATTACATTGATTTTGAAATTAATGATTTAATAAAAAATAATAAAATAAAAACATACGACTTTCAAATTAACTCAAAAGAAAGAAATATCCTTTTTAGTTTTTGCACAAACATGAAATCCACCAAAACCAATTCAAACGTAGGTACAAAACAAATTAGTGATCGTTTTTAGGGTTCCGTAACTGGAGAGTTCCAAACGGGACCCTATTACTAAGACTTCACTGTCTGCCTGTCTGTCTGTCCGTCTGTCACCGGGCTGTAACTCATGAACCGTGATAGCTAGATAGACAGTTGAAGTTTTTACAGATGATGTATTTCTGTTGCCGCTACATATAAAATATTAAAATAATTTATCACCATATTAAAATTACAAGTCCATATCTGAAATACTACTAAATTTAAAGTAAATGTAAGCCAATAAAAAAATAATGATCAAAATCTAATACATAGTTTTGAAGATACACGATGACAAACATACATAAAAACCCACAAACATACATACATTTATGAAATTTTTCATACATGTTTAGAAGCCCTAAAATATTAACAGCCCACTTATTTATAAAATGCCTGTTGAGAGGGCCAGGGTAATATTAAAAAGCCAATTAAATTATTATTTTTTATTTACAGATGATGTACATACAAAAATATTTGAAGAACAAAAAAGAAGACATGAAGTTTTTGATGAGGATGATGAGGATGATGATCAATCTCAATCAATTTTACCATCTATTAAAAAACTGAAGCACTCTAATCCCAGTAAAGTCAACCTGGAGGAAGCCGCAAAGGATTCAAACAAAGACAGCGATTTAAAGTCTTGAGAATCGCGGGATTTTTTTTAATGCCCCAAAACCGGGAAAATCCCGGTATATTTTCAACCCAGATTTCCCGGTTCTATTCCCTACTACTTACCTACCTACCTTTGGCGGCGCGGAAGACGATCGGAACCAAACGCCGACTCAACCAAGGTCACGGTGGCCTTGGTTGAATCGGAGTAGAAAATGAGAGTGTAGAAGTCGGTCGGCCGACCAAAAATTTCGCTCGCTGCCAAGGCCGTTGGCGCCGACCAAATTGTTGGTCGGCCGACCGACTTCTACACTGTCATTTTCTATTCCGACTCAACCAAGGCCACTTTGACCTTGGTTGATTCGGCGGTTGGTTCCGATCGTCTAGAACCCCCTTTAAGTGACACCCAGGCCTTAGGGGCCCCAGAAAATGAATGGACTTTTAAAACACAGGCCTTTGCCACTACAGACTGTAGTGAGTGGTACATTTCCTAAAACTAGATGAGGCAAAGACAGGGGTTTTAGATAGTATAGTATAGTATAAATAGTATAAAGTTTATTTTGACACATTACAATTTGATACAGTGGTTTTACATTGGATGGTTTCCTATATAATAAGAGTTTGAGATGTTTTTAATGATTATTCGAGATCTAAACTAGGCAGAGCCTGTGCTATAGATCTCAAAATAGATAGATGATGCAGGTTTGCCCAGCACCTACATCCTACATATACCTACACCATCATCACAATTCGATACCGTACTAATAGGTACTCATAGGCGTTTGGCGCCAATCTCACGATGTTTTCCTTCACGTAGGTACTTAGTAGGATATTGAATAATTTCATGACTTCCATGATAAAGAGAGAACGCACATAAAATCAAAAGTAGTTACTTACATGTAGAGTTTTGCCACAATTAGTCACCATACACTTTGACTCTCTGCCACCTTCCAATAGTTCAAAATACCTAAATACAGCATTTCTCTTTTTTCGCCCCATTGAAGTAGGTACGAAATAAGCTAGTAGTTATTTAGGATAGTCTGTAGCACGGAACAATTTTTTTATAAGGATCAAAGGCACGGGATAGTTTTCTGCTTCAAGTTGCAAATTGGGACGTGCCTTAAGCCTGGCTGGGATTCCCCGCGTTCAGTCTGGCAATGGCAACGCCGCGCGCGCCTCGGCTGGCACGAGGCGGCAACAGCGCAACAACTTTATTCATAGCGTTATTTTGATATAGTTATGTTTCTCCCTCAGTTTTGTTATCATAACGTTATGATAACGTTTTAATAACAAAACGAATTGATAATAACGTTACATAACACAATAAAGCGTTATATTTCATAACGTTATGAAGGTCTGCACACAGTCACCCTCGCACACACCCTCTCACATACACCCATTCAAACACACAGTCTCACACTTCACTCATGTTACACGATACATAATATTCAATTATAGATACCTATCTATAAACACTATTCTAAACAAAATTATTCTAAACAAAATTGTCCATGAACACACGTTCATATAAGAATACTTATTTAATATTTGTCCACTTGTCTATCTGTTTAAGTTTCTCGATCTTAATTTATTTCTTGTATTTTTTGTGGATATCTGTTATTGGCTTTCATTCTGTATCTCTGCTCTTTGTAATTTGTTTGTCTATGTGCTGTTGATGTCCCAAATAAAATAAAATAAAATAAAATAAATAAATGACAGTGTTGATAACCTCTCCTTAGTACTTTTATAATTATCACTATCCTATAATCATCCAGACGCCATAAAATGACCAGATAACCCAGTCAGTATAATGAGCTGCATAAATACTCTAGGCCTAAGAAAACTTACTTGTTAACCTTTCCACTCGTTTGCACCTTTGATAACCTTCAGACTCCTTTAGATAATCGCTCCACAAAATGGTTGCTTTGCGGACATGCGATAATGGAGGAGTCTCGTAAACATCTTGTTTGTTGGACTGTAGACTGGAGATAATTATCTATGCCCTTTGTGACTTCCTTTACTCGACGACCTGTCTCTAGCTTACTTAGTTGTAGGACGTAATGAAAGGCAATTCTTCAAATTATATATGATGTCCCACTCCATGACGATATCCGTCAAATTCATCGCTGACATTTCTGAGCTCGTGTTTCGTCATAATATCTAAATCAGACTTGAATATATCAATCAAAATAGCTATAGGACCTTCTATTTTATCCAATGCGATCTCGCCTCGCATGTGGCTCCATACGATTGGGTTATATTTGGATCATTGTGATCTGGTTTTAGAGTGCATGCGTCAACATGAGATAGAAACCGTTGCACTTATCACTCTCATGCGTCAATGTACGTTTTCTTCCTTTATCAGCGTTTGTTGAAGATTTATTTCTCTGCTAGAATCCTCCTATGAGAGCTCTTCTCTAGATAACAATCTACAGGGTGCAACGAAAGGGTGTAGTCATATTTCAGGGGGTTGTTAGGGATACCATTTTGAGCAACTTTTTCTATGAAACCGATTTGATCAGAGCAACTTTATTTTTCATTGCTCCATACGTTTTGGTCCGGGCGGTCAGCTGATTTGTATAGAAAAGTGAAAATTAAAGTTGCTCTGATTGATGTCCCTCACAACCCCCTTAAATATGACTACACCTTTCTGTTACACCCTGTATTGTTTTCCGACAAAGGCATGTCTCTTTTACCAGGGCATCCGGTTCTGCTTTGTCGGCTTACCGCTGCGCTGCCTTGTCTTTAAATCGTCATTGGTTCTGTTTTTGAAACATTATCAGGTTATTCGAAGAGTCAGTGACCTTTATTCCAACCAAAACGGTCATGTTTGTTTTCTCAGTCAGATGGATCATTTTCCCTTTGCTGTTTTGAGGCTAGCGCTCTGATTAACAATTGTTCTGTTTTCCAGTAAATATGTTTATGGCATCATTGTGTTCTGGCTCAGACTATTTCAGTAAGTGAGGTAAAGTTACTATGTATATGACATTGTCTCATCTTCAGTCTTCATCACCACTGCTTAATTTATGTGATTGGATGATTAATGTATGAACTATACAACTGTGAAGTGGCTGCATCGTTGTGTGAATGCAATACAAATATGAACGCTGTGTTGTCGGGGAAACCACTGAAAATGTTGACATCAAAGGTAAACTTGGCTAATCGCAAATAAATTGTCGACAAGAACAATAAACCTTTGCTTATTTGGAGTTTTGCAACTAACTAACCTTGGCAATGACGTACTCCAGCTGCAGTGGAACGACCTTTACTCGACTGGTAAGATAAAACTGGCTTCATTGTTAATATGATAATGAAAATAAAATAAAGGATGAGAAACTAAAAATGTGGATCGATTGAACTAGAAAAGATATTCACGAAAGAGTTGCTTTTAGATGTTGAGTAATTAAAAAAAACGTAAGTCGTCAATATGGTTAATTACAGCTGAAACTCCGATTTAACCAATTAACCCAATAAAGTTGACCCGGATAATAGATAAGTCTCAGTTTGCCCTTAATATTTAAAATTATCTAAACTGTTGATGTGGTAAATAACCGGCCAAGTGCGAGTCGGACTCGCGCACGAAGGGTTCCGTGCCATTATCTATAAAAAACCGCAATAAAAAATGTATGGGAGCCCCCCCTAAATATTAATTTAATTTTAATTTAATTATTTATTTTTTAAGTAAATAATATACTCAATATATTGTGAACATTTTAAGCGTCTACCTGCTACCATTATCAATATCGAGCAAAAATGAGCAAAAAAATCACGTTTGTTGTATGGGAGCCCCCCTTAATATTAAATTTCTTTTGATTTTTAGTATTTGTTGTTATAGCGGCAACAGAAATACATCATCTGTGAAAATTTCAACTGTCTAGCTACCACGGTTCATGAGATACAGCCTGGTGACAGACGGACGGACGGACGGACGGACGGACGGACGGACAGACGGACAGCGAAGTCTCAGTAATAGGGTCCCGTTTGGCACCCTTCGGGTACGGAACCCTAAAAACGTACAATACAAGCGATACCTGCATAAAGCATCGTACCTACTTAATTTTATTTTTGGATGGTACTTTGGTGACTGTCTTCTAAAATTGTTCGGGCTGCTATTCTTAGGGATATATTTATTTCTTCTATTGATATATTCATTTCGAATTATGCTAATGAAACTAGGTCAATGACTCCAGTAATCCAGTTGACAAAATAATGGACGCAGTTCATTGCCTTGTCTTGCCGTGGAACGAATGAGGCTCTGTTGGTCGGACAACCATTAAAAACGATGAAAGGTTGACGATATTGAATAAAGTCATTAATCCGGGTTTTGTAATAAGTTGCGTTATCATCGCGATAATCTTTTTAGCAGTAATGATATTTGACCTTACTATCTTTATAGCTGCCGAATTGATGTCAAGCTCTTAGAAAAATTATTAATAAACAACGTTCAAACTTCAAACTTTCTCGTATCCCAGATGCTGAGCCTCATATCATAATAAACCCTGCCCGAAGTAAAAAAGCAAAACTCTGAACCAAATCGAATCAATTTTGAGACAAGTCAAGCGAGCTCTCTTGCCGAGTCGCTGAATTACTTCTTATAACAGCTACCTTCGTCTGTAGAAGATATAACTGGCGCAACAATATAATTTCCATCCAATTTCAGCTCACCTACAAAAGTTGTTTCGGATACAAAGTCCGTGTTTTCATTTCATGATCAATTCAATCCAGTTGCGTCATATCAAAAACGCTCCACTTAGACGCTTGTAATGTGCTTGTAACAATTGATCAGTGGACTTCGAACCGCATTGTCCTCTTTGTTGTGCCTCCACAAAGGCTTGCTGCTGACTGCTCCACCAACTAGGGAATTTAATTTGTACGATCGGCGGAAGTTGCCTTCACGATTATTCACTCCCAATGGGGTTGCCTTACCTTGACCTGGTTCCAAATTGCAAATCTTGTGGTCATATGTAAATTTCAAAGACATTGTGTTGTGAGTTGCAAATCAATGCAATGTTACTATCTTAATATAAATTTTGCAAATCTTTGCCCTCATTTTCCTTCTTTAATTTAACATGAAAATGAGGCTTTTTGCTTTAGTCCTCTCCCGTCCCGATACCAACAAAAATTCGGATGTTACGACTAGGTGGCCTGCTATCCCCCGTGTGCCCCTGCCTTACTGACCCAGACCTCGTTGAATCAACTTGAATCACGTGTTGTTTGTTACCAGTCGCGCACGAATAGTCCTGGCTGACGGTATAATACTTCGTTCAGGTTAAAGACGTGTGAAACGAAATACTCCTGTGTCGTCACAGAAAACAACGATTTTATTATGGCGTAAGTGATTTTAGTTTGACTCCTTGTTTCTTTATTCATATATTTTGCTATCGCAACATCATTGTTATTCTCCATTGTATGTTGCAGTACCTATGTTTCGGCTTCTTATGTCGTAAGTCGCAACTGCTTCTCAATTGGCTAATTGGTTCCGGTGTTTTGGCCTCATTGCCCAATGGCAAAGGTCCCGTATATTTAGTATGGTGCCCTTTATCATTTGGGAAAGGACGTATCCTGTATTTATTAATATCAAGTCTGAATAAAGAGGTCAACATTAAAAAGTGCTCCATCAAAGCCAAACATACGTTATTTTGCCACGTTTAACTGATTACCTCTGTATCACGCCACTGCTCTAAATATAGACTCGACGCATTCGACGCCTATCACGTTATTTTTCTTCCTACTTGCCTGTTTCACTCATGTCTCGTAATTATCTTAGACAATTACAATTGAACTTGACTTGGTAATTTATGTCATCCGGATCGTATTTCTGAACTTTGTCCTCTCCCACCGCGCACATGCTAACTTTGCACATACATAATGCACGATTCGTTCAACACGATATCGTCTCTGAAACTTAAGTTTTTTTTACTTCTGCCTACTATCTATTCTATCTATTGCATTTCATTGATCGTTTCCTTGTTCATTTATCATTCAAGCATTTTCTCGCTTTAGTATTGATCTTTCATTTTATATGCAGATTGGGTAAATCCTTAGAAGTGAACCTCTATGTCAAAATATACTGCTGTACGGTCGCTGGTGTCTCTACTTACTCAACAAAATGATGCGTGTCCAAAAATATTCTTGCTTTGAAAATTTATGTAACATCTGACCCATTATGCTACAATGCAACATTGTGTAGGTACTCAAAATAATATTATACTACTGCAACAACTAAATTACGCGGCTGTGTCAGCTCAAAATTGTCCGAATGTCATCATCATTATTACGATCTATCCAAATAGGAGATTCTGTATGCTTACATATACTGCAGCCAGTATTCTTTAGTCATACCAATTAGGTGCTTACATATATTGCGTTTTGTGGTTTGATAATTTGATTGATATTCCAATATTCCATTCCGTCATCTGATCGAGGAATCTCTGTCGCGTCGAGCGATGTGTGAATTGTGTGACGTTTTGCTGAAAGTCGCCTAAATATAACTGTTGTGTTGGGGGCTCGCCCGCGGGGCGTGTTACTGTTATTATCATCCAATCCCGCTTTCTTGTAGCTGGTGTAATTGGTATCACGATTTAAAACAATGCATAGTTATGGCCTGTTCCAGAATGTACTGTTAAACCCTATATGTGATGTTAAGTAAATTAATGTTAAGCCCTATGTGACAGATAAATCGGGATTTTACGAAGATTTATGATTTATTTGCCAACAAGGCTTTAGCGTTACGCTTTTACCCATACTGAGTGGCAGATGCTTAGTTCATAATTCATAATTTCTTTATTGCACACAAACAGTTACACTAGTGGCTCTGTGAGCTGTAGACCTCGCGAGTATGTCGGTGGGAAAGCTGAACTGCTAACACACATAAAAAAAATAACCCAAATAATTTTCTTTCAATAACACATACAAACTTATGAATGTACCTGGTTACGTACATGCAGCATGAAAGTAGCCGCACCAATAACTTTGTAAACTACATTTCGCGATCTTTAATACAACCTATTGACTTTTTACTAAAATTATATAGTCTGTTTCACTCTCATGGTCTTTACGAATCCAACGACACCTCATTTGTTAATATCCATCGAGCCGTTTGGGTTGTAGCGATTTTTTTTACATTTTAAAACCCCATATCTCCGCCATTTTGAAAAAAAATCTAAAAACTGGCTCGAGTAAAAAATTCTATTTATTTTTCCAACCTGCTCACAAAATTTCACGAGAATCGGTTCATAAATACGACCTGTAGAGGAGAACAACCGGACATACGAAAGCATTTTTGCCCAAACCTGAAACAGAGACGCTTCGCTCGCTTCGCTCGCTCGGTCAATAAGACAATATAAAATACAGAAAACGTGTACATAGGCGAGCAGATTATGACTTATTCAATAATTATTACTTGTCACTTATCCATTATTACTTTGAGCTTTCCCGTGGCCAGTATCTGATATATCACGTTGGACAAAGTACTCTCTAGATTCCTGACTGTCAGAAATTTTTTCTTTTGAAGCCAAAAAAAGCTTTTTGTCTTAAACAGGCGTGATCGTTACCCTTTTCTTGCTGATAGATCTAATACACGCACGATATAAGACATTGTGTGTTGTGTTGTGTGACTGTGTGTGTGTAACATAATTTTCGACACTCATCTAAATAAAACTTGTTTCATTTTTTACAGGTCCAAGCGCACAGAAATGTTCATAGACGAGAATGAGACGTAAGTTTTGAAATATTTTTGTAAGATACATTTTACGTAGGTACAGTCGAGTTCATTAATATTCAACTCTACGCCTTTATCATAAGTAAACGGATTCTGATTACAAGATAGTCCTGATACCTAATAAGTATAAATTTTATCAGTCGTGCCACTCTACTATCAGTTGGTTTCTGTCATAAAACAGGCGTGGATGCGTTAGCGTCGATTTGTAGTTTATTTTCAAGTGTTGTGTCTGATTAAGGATGTATCGTATAAAGGAGTGAGTTTATATTTTTTCTGCTACACTGACAAGTGGTTAAATTATCACCATGCTTGAATTATGTTGGTTATGGAAAGTGATGGCCTCTAACTAACGGGTATTAAATTAATTTAAATCCTGATAAGGAAATATTTGTTGTCGGGATTAATTGGGTAAATAAATCGCTATGAGAAAGAGGCACAAGGTTTTATATTATAAAACATATATTGGGTTCGTATATATTTTTTTTAAATATATTTATTGCACATATCAGAAAAAACACAAACAATACAGAAAAGGCAAGAACAAAGGCAAGCTTAGGTTCATTTTCTGTCTGAGGCGGATGCTTGGTTGATTTTTCCGGATTCCGTAGCTTAGCTTCTTAAGGAAAGAGCCTTTAATTAACTTCCAATAGTGCTTCCAATAAATACGTATACGACAGTGTGAATACGAAAACTCCATTTTCGTTATTCTGACCCAGTTCTGTTCTATACAACTGCACAAACCTGGTGTTGGTGTTTGTCCACCCTTCCGCCCACCCCTACTCTTTACTCGTCCATTGCAAATTGCACGGGTGAACTCATCCAATCGGCCGCTCACATCATTCCAACAGGTTTTCACATTCAGCTAACCATATTATAAGTAGATATTTAATACAATTTCAAGTGTTGATATTTTTAACATTAGGAAATCCCATATTCCAATCCAATATTTGTTGAGGTTAACGTCATTCATTCTTTCAACTTCCCATAATTTTGTTGACTATTTTCGTGTATCACCAACCACTTGGGTATTTCTGTGTAGGCACAGGCTGTTGGCAGGTAATGTCGAGTAGTACACATCTCACTCATATTTTTTTTCATTTCAATTAATATTCTTCAGCCAGTCAGTAATATTGTAAACTCCAGCTATCCAACCGGATAGGATAGAAGTTGATATAGATAGAGATTTTTGGTGTACAGCAAACAAGATAGAGACTTCCTATCAGAAGAGTAGCCGATGTTTGTTGGAAGAGTCCAAGCGCAATATAACCGGTTGTTGTGAACTCGGCGGACCACTTTCACTGTCCTCCACTGAACATATTAGGTACAAAACTACACAGGTCTGTCTTGACCACCGACACTGTTGATTCCGTTGCTATTATAGCGCGTGAATGGCTTGACGATACTTTACGATTTATAAAGTTTGGAATTAGAAGTATTTTTGTGATGGTCAATCTTTTCGAAGTGCAAATGGTAGAGACAGACCTATTTATGTGAATTGTGGATGTGAACTTAAACTGTATTTAATCGATGGTTATGCATGCAAAAGCACAATGCGTCTGTGCCCTAGCAAATACGGAGTACTTAATGATAGGTTATTTATTTAGTATCTTAGTACCTGCATTGTGTATTGTGTCAATTTACGTGTAACACAAATGCTCTGAAAAATATCTGAAAACATCACTTGTAGACTGCAAGCATGTCGCCCGCTTAGTCCTTTTCCACCTATATTCCCTTGCAATACAGCTCAGTCTTGTTTTTCTAAGCCACGTCAGGTTTTCTAGTATTTTACACAATAAAGTGTGCGCGTCCGACCGTGGCAGAAAATAAACTGCCGGAGCAAAGTCCGGTCCGTCAAGGCAAGGCGACAAGGACCAGCCAGACTTCGTGAGACTATCAGCTCTGCGCTCCAAATCTATCGTACTGAAACTCTCTTTCCTCTGAATGTAATTCCTCTAAAACTGGCATAGCGTGTTTAAAGATCTTGGATAATCATTCTGATCGGACCTCACAAGCAGATGACGATAGGAATACTCGTGCGTTTCATCTTATCACTCCTATATATTTATTAATGTGTAGATGTAATGGGAGGTGAGGTGACTGTTTCATTTAAGTGTATACTCTTCTTACTCGTAGTGTTGGTAGCGAGCCATATAGCCTCGGGACATGAAACAACGCGTGATGGATAGCTGTTGACAAACTGATGTTTGATACGGGGCCATGTGGTGGATCTTATCAATGGGTATTTTATACTGAAACGGGATCGAATTCAAAACGTCAACTCTTGCGCCTTCTTTTACTATAAATCAAACAAACTTCAGCAAGTAAAGTGCCAGTGTATTTACCTTCATACAAGATTGCCATTTACGATTTTCATCCCGATTTTCTTCTGTCAAATAAAAATAATCTTTCAGGCGCAATATCCAGCACGCTTACTTTTGCTAGATTAACTTTAGTTTAAAGTATAGGTCCTTGATCATCTGAAAAATTTAGTCTAGAACTAAGTAAATGATAACGTTATTATTCATTAGAAGTAGGTTATGTATTTACTGATACTGATATAAATCTACGATTATTCGAGTACTTATGTGCAATAAGTGGCATGCCTGTACTGGATGAACGATATACGATTATAATTATCTTTATAAGCCTGATTGATTTTAGTTGCTATGTCGAAATCCGGTTGTGCTAATTGTACTATTGTATCTGTATTGCTCGCAATCTCTTAACTTTCTTTGTTCCTTTCTTTTAACTTTACATTTGTACTTAATAATTAATAATCAAGGAATGCAGGGATTTTCTACAGATAAATAACAATTGTCTTGTTTACAATTACAACTGATACCCTTGCTTGAGTGAATAATAGCAGTGACAAATTGAATGATTGGTTTTAGATTTATTATGTTATTGTTATCATCGGAATATCACAATTGAGTAACCTACCATTTACGGAAAGTCTTAAGAAACAATTTATTGTGTGTTTTAACTCCACCACCACTACTATCTGCGGACACCAAAAGGCTTTTACCTCCCTCAGGCAAAGGGCTCAGTTGCAACGCATTTCCTTTCATTTCCGTTTACTCTATCATACAGCATGATATGGCGATAGCTGCTAAAAAGCGAAAATCATCTACTAATACTTCTTGAACGAAAACCACTTCAAAAAGCGCTTGTAAATAAGTCTAATATTGCGTAATTGCTTTTCCCGGACCACTGGCTGGCAGTTTTTAATGTAAACTGAACCTAATGCTGATGGTGATAGAGCGTATTATAGTTCATTAATCCTGCGCATGCGTGCTCAGTTCAGGTCACGGTCAAAACGGGCTGTGCGTCCTGACACTGACCTATCTTACTTCCTCTTGATATGATAAAAATGGAAAATGTAGCTTATTGGTGTCCCGGAGTACAACACCAGCCTTTATCAGCATAGAGTAAGATTAAGCCATACTCCTCTACGCTGGCTCAGTGCAGTCAGGGTGTCGGTCTATACATATAGTGACCAACTCGACTGTCACGACTTAAGCTGTAATCTTCAGACACTGATAATATTATACATATAGGGACCAAAACAAATGCCATATAAAAACGGATTCCCATCCGATACCTTCTCGGCCATACAGATGTTGCTACCCGCACGATCGATTCTGATGTGCTAATACCGCTACGCCACGGGTTCTTAATAAAAGTTATTTAATTTAAATTAGTGAAATCCAGGCCTATCAGTGAAGTGCGTAAATTCCATATAAAATACTCACTAGGATGTCACAGCCACAGGCTACAAAAATAACTCCTGGAGCCTGCAAAATAGAACGCCTACCATTGAAATGGGTGATGTAAACTTGGCATGTCAATGTAGATAGACTGGGATACCTTGAAAAGGTGTACTGTATTACCTACTGAAGGATGTGCCTCTATATTTTCCTGTTATATTATCTCCACTCCGACCTCGTGTAATTAAAACAAGATATAATTTTCCGACTATGCACTCCCAATAGAGTCTCCCATACCCAAGATTAGAAATAATTATTCAGCAGAAAACTTGTGAACCTTGACTTGCGTTAATATAGAAAAGTAGTTTTCCGACAGCTAAAGGTAGATATCTTAAATTGGACCTAGGTTAGCCAGATCTCCGCTGTGACATGTTGGTAATAAAATTGCTACTTACATCCAGTCCAGTTTATGTCTAAAGCGCTAGTGATAAAACTTGGCCCTTGCAGTCTAGTAATACAGTCTTCGGAAAAGATATTCTTTATACCACCGGAAAAACGATCATTCCACTTTTATGGCATGGCACGGCACTTACTTGACTAATGTTGTCCTCGTAGCTTAGAACGCCTAGTGCTAATAATTAGCAAACTAAATATCTAACTATATCGTAACAGGAGAACTGTTAAAGACCACGGCCTTTCTTATTGCTGATATGGAAATGGAAATAGGTATGTTTTGCTTATATTTGCGACATATGAAAGCCGTAATAATATTGTTTCACATTTAATAGAATTTCACGTGAAGCCTATTGACACTGTTGGCATCGATCCAATCACCAGGGCAGGTCAGGGATGGAATTTTCAGCTAACCTGAATTTGGGAAACTATAGTCATTCATTCCTTCTCTCTGTTACAAGCAAATCCATCAGCTTAGCATAGCAAATTATGCGTATTTTGTTGACTTGAAATCACTGAATGCCACCAACGACTGTTTCACCACATCCTGACTATTCCTGACAGACAGTAAGTGTCAAGAAAGGCACTTAACCCAACGTATTATTTATACTTCGTTCTATGACCAACCATGCAAGACCACCCCGGTTGCAAGAGTGCACTAGCGTAACTTCCAGCATTATGTAATATGTTTTATAATGTATATCCATGAGTAATATAATAATACTTGTGAATAAATAATAATAAGGTTTACGAGATCTCATTAGTTGCTGAAGAGAAGGAGGATTAATAAGAAGAGTTAGGGGAAAAACGTGACCGTGACCTTCTAATCCCTAGAGTGTTATGAGCACAATGATGTGGTCCGACCGATTTCGGTCACGGCGACCGCTTCAACTCGTCGTCTGTAGACGTCACTCGTGGGCTCGAATGTGGCTTATGTAGCCAATCTTCCTAGTAAAGATCCTTACGAGATGGGGTGCTCGTATGCCCGCAGTGTGTGATGAGCACAATAGTTGCTGTTTAACGTCATACTTACTTAGTTCCTCTTTCAGGCCGGAGTCATGGTGGGTATCGGCGGTGCTGAAGGCTATCCGCGCCGTCGCCTTCGTGTTTGATGTCATCACCTTCCCGGTCCACCTCATCCTGCAGAGACCATGGAGGAAACGCGCCCTTTCCAGGCGGATCAAGGTAAAAACTCTTCAGCTCTTAATCTAAAAGGTGTATTTTTGGTGAGACAGACATGAAGATCAGATATACTAATCGGTTTATGTCAAAGTGTTATTAATTTGAGATGACCAACGAATAGGTTATTCGATGGTTGAAGTTTTCAATGTGCCAAATCAAAACGTGCAAAATATCCGTATGTGATGAATATCCGATAAGCAGCTTTTCTATTACCAGGTTTGGAACCTGAGTAATCCTCGAGTTTCCGTACTCTACGTACATTACATAAACGCAGCCAGACTAATTTACAAAGAGGCGTTTCGTACCGAGCACCTATGCTTCAGTGTACAGAATATGTAACCTGATTGAACGGATTATTAACTAGGGCACGCGGAGGGAAGTTACGCTGGCAGGGAGGATTAAAAGGGTTACTAAAACGTAGACCTACGTTTTAGTAACCAGGTGCTTCAGAGAACCCTGATATGGGAGGCTTCATATTGCTTGTTTTTGTGTATTTCTCGGTATTTACGAATTTAAAAACCGGCCAAGTACGAATCGGACACGCGCACGAAGTGTTCCGTACCATTATCTATAAAAAACCGCAAAAAAAACATGTTGTATGGGAGCCCCCCCTAAATTAATTTAATTTTAATTTAATTATTTATTTTTTAAGTAAATAATATACTCAATATATTGTGAACATTTTAAGCGTCTACCTGCTACCATTATCAATATCGAGCAAAAATGAGCAAAAATAACACGTTTGTTGTATGGGAGCCCCCCTTAATATTAAATTTCATTTGTTTTTTAGTATTTTTTGTTATAGCGGCAACAGAAATACATCATCTGTGAAAATTTCAACTGTCTAGCTACCCACGGTTCATGAGATACAGCCTGGTGACAGACAGACAGACAGCGAAGTCTCAGTAATAGGGTCCCGTTTGGCACCCTTCGGGTACGGAATCCTAAAAATAGATGAAACCGTAAAACATTGACGGCTAATCACCTTGAATAATCTCTTCATAGTATAGTTCAATAAATATATTGCCGTATTCACTGTGTAATGGTTTTCGGAGACGTAGTGTCTGTATGCGATAAAAATCTTAGGTCAAAGTGCGGACAGCTTCTTAAAATAGCATTAACGTATAGTTGTTAATTGCACGGGTCTTCGAGTTAATCATCCAAGTTTGTACCTTGTACCTGCTTGTGTTACGTAACCCACTTACTAGCTAGGGCTTACACATAAAGCAGTAGTCTAGCCAACGCTTTAGTGTTTCTCCAGACAGTCTTAGTACTTGGTTCAATTATCTACTACAGTCAATAAATATGTCTGGGCTCTCGGAGGTCGTTCCTGGCATTCCTTTCTCATGGCAATGAAGGACTAGAAGTTCAAAGCTTAGATATTAATTATTCTGAGTATGTACTTCCATTTTTGTTCTGTGGTATATTATTTAATGATTAAATCAGTGTATGACTGCTAAGCGTGGAAAAATAAAAGCTAATTTATGTACTGAATTAGCACTTTATAGAGACCCATCTGTTAAGCCTAGGCAGCTGGACAGAGCGGTCAATGATTCCTCATCCTCGCTACATGGTCTGACCATCTGTTCTACCGTTTTTTCTTTAGCCTTTTCACGTGTTCTCTATATCTACAGGATATTGGGAACCATACCGTTTTGTATTCACACGCTCAGCGTCCACGAATATTTTGTTCTGTTTTTTCATAGGAACTTTATCTCGCTGTGGGCAGGTAGAAAATTGCGGGCCGTAGACGGCGAGCGAGCTAGTAGATTCCAATCTTATGGTTTCCCCAGGCCCGCATAATCCAGTCGTCCGACACGAGCATCACGGTCCGTTCAGTCTCCACCGCCGGCGAGCTGCACCAGCGTCTGGTCCGCGATGGAGTCACCAGCATGGAGGGGATGTTGCGTGCGGTCGCGTCGCGCTGGGGGCAGCGGCCCTGCCTCGGCACACGGACTGTCTTGAGCGAGGAGGATGAACCGCAGCCGAATGGCCGCGTCTTCAAGAAGGTAACTCTATAGCTCTTTATAGTTGGCCGTTGGGCAGACTACCTGCCCTATATTCCGACGATATCATCAATAGATTGGCGCAGGATTGCGGAGTCGCTGGCGATATAGAGAAGAGGCATTTGCCCAGCAGTGGGTTGACTGTAGGTGGGCATCGATATGTTTGGTACTTGGAGCGACGAATTTTTGGGGAGTTAGGGACATCATTCTGAACAACTTTCACTATCAAACCATGGAGCACATCGTTCAGCGCTGCCCTTTGACATCATACAGTGGACCCCCCCGAGATCTGTTTGACCTTCCTCCTGACGCAGCCAACTTGCTTAGTTTATTAAATATTCCCCTGTAGCCTATTCACTCGAGCCATACGATTAAATAAATACTATCAAACCGATTTGATCAGAGCAACTTTATTTTTCACTTCTCTAAACAAATTATCTGATAAACGCTCGGCCCAAAATGTATTGAGAATAATTGAGATGTCAAAAAAAAAAGTTGCTCTGATCAAATCGCTTTCAAAGTGAAAGTAGTTCAGAGTGTCCTCCCCAAAAAGTTTTGTCGCTCCAAGTACCAAACACCCTGTATACGCGATTAATGTTTGTCACGAGTCGTCGCGGTTTCTCATCCCCACGACAAATGATATCCTAGACTAGGCGAGAGAGACCTGAAGAATGCGTTTGTTTGAGTGACTCCATCCATATAAGACCTCATCCATTGTCGTCACCGAAGTGTACCTTGTCAAATAGCCCATAGACCGTGCATTTGCACGCATACTATAGCAAATCCCAAACCTCACCTTGCCTGTATGTTGGTGTTAGTTTCATTATTTCCAATAACATTTAAATCTTTTTCTAAAACTGCCTGCGCGTTTTACCAACTGCAACTCCAACCCTGTCCTTCCAGTTCAAGATGGGCGACTACGTGTGGCGCTCGTTCACGGACGTCGAACGCGAGGCGCGCCAGTTCGCAACCGGCCTGCGAGAGGTCGGAGTGCAGCCGCGGCAGAACGTGGTCATGTTCGCGGAGACGCGCGCCGAGTGGATGATCGCGGCGCACGGCTGCTTCAAGCAGAGCATCCCGGGTAACTGGAGCTGCAGACACGTTACTAGAGCTGTAGACATGTAACAGATCGCGACCGGCCTGCGCGTGGTCGGTCGGATTCTGTCCTTTTAAAAGGCGGAAGATAGTTTTTGGCTAATGCTGAGTTCCACGAATGCAACTTAGCCGCCTTCTGTGTGTGAATGGAGCGGTGTACTCACGCAAAGCAGGCGGCTCTAGTTTAACACACTTTTTCACCCTAAATTGGGTCTGCGCCATGCGTGTGAGTAGCCGGCTTAACTTTAGAGAACGGGGAACCGTTTGTGAACTCGACCATAAACTCGTTTGACAAACCACATCTTTCCCAAAACACCTTCTAATAATCTACACCCGTCCCCAGTGGTGACGATCTACGCGACGCTCGGAGACGACGCCATCGCGCACGGCATCAACGAGACTGAGGTGTCCACCGTGATCACCACGCACGAACTGCTGCCCAAGTTCAAGAAGATTCTGGCTAAGACGCCCAAGGTACGGCTATTCTGTCTCTGGCCTCCTCGTCCAGCCAGAGTGAGGTGCTTGCGCGGTGGCTAAGGCGGACGCGGAATATCGAACATATGAAGCGTCCATACTAAGGCGGGTGTGGCTAAAATGCGCCCCCGCCGCGCCCGTCTCAGGCAGTGGTCCCACCAACGGCGAGAAAGCGATTAACTATCGGCGATTTTCTCGCTCGACTAACAGAAGATACAAATCCCGTGTGGGTAAAAGAGAGACATATATTTATAGTTCATCGCTAGCTGTTCACGCTGCCGGCGAGGACACGCTCTTCCCTCTTTGATCGCGGCGACGATAAAATTCGCTCAGCGGTACTCGCTCGGCGATACTCGCTCGGCGATACTCGCTAAGCGATGCCCGCTCGGCTGGCAGGTGGTCTGCCGACTGATCTTTCTCTTCTTTTGGCCACACCCATAGGGTAGCTAGCATCGAAAAAGGAGGCATCGGGTATTAGCAATGTTATAGAACTAATTTATTTATTTGTTAACAGGTGGACACCATAATCTACATGGAGGATCAGTTGAAGCCAACCGACACCCAGGGCTTCAAGGAAGGCGTGAAGATCTACGCGTACAAAGATGTCGTCAATAAGGGCGTCCACTCAAAAATCGGTGAGTTTTACACCACTATTCAACATGACGCAGTGTTGCTAGCCTCAGGATGCATGCCCCGCCAGGTTTCATGGCACCTGAGAGACCTCTCACCTCTCTCTCGCACATGTAGTGTCTCTCTTGTAACCATGCGTCGTAGCCTCTCTACGCTGCATTAAGGTGCCATGAAACTTGGCGCGACCTGTACCAGAAGCGGGGCCAGAAGCAATGCATGTCTCTTTAAAATTACCCATTCCATATTGGCTACATCAAGTACATTGTATATTTTGTGTTGAAATATTTTTTAAATAAATGATTTTGTACATAAGTCATATGAGGGCACACAAACGACGCTTCTCAAACCAACCATGGACCTCGTAAAGCAATCACCATGGCCGAAAACGGCTTGGAAGACATCATCATGCTCTTAATCAACATTACATAGTGTAACACCTTTTCCCATACGGGGTGGCAGACGGACAACTGTGCGCACCTTTAGCCAGTGTTTCAATACTTCATTTTGGGTGACAGGGTAGCCCGCCGGAGCTATGGAGTAATGAAGGTTTCCTCACGATGTTTTCCATTAGAACGTCCGTATAACCACAGGAAGCTCATCCCATACATAATTAGAATTAGTAACCCTTCGTAAAAAAAAGATTGCGTGAGGAGTAAGATTTGTACATAAAACGCCATGGTTTCAGTTAACATACTTCTAGGTGGCGCTAATCTTAGAATAAATCCTATATATCTTAGCGCCCGTCTCGTGGTATTTGCAATTTTTCGATGGTGCTGCACCAAGCGATAATGGCCTCGAACTAAAGAAGCTTCCGTAGCATCTCAGTTTACGCCAATGTCATATTTTGCTCTAGGTGGTCTATCTGTATTAGTGTATAATATTATATCTGTGGTACTTACTACTAGTTATTCTGTGATACTACCTGGCCCCCAATTCTACAAACGGACGGCTTGGCAGTGTCTATAGCGAGGGCAAAAATACCAGTTTTGTTTTTAGCCGGCGCGGCACGTCTTGGTGTCTTGGGTCGCCAAGCCTGAAACGGGTTTCCGCGACCTTGCTACAGCTATCGTCATTCCATCCGTTTGTAGAATAGGCTTGTGGCCTGTCAAGTCAAAATAGATAGGTACTTTTTATATACTGTCAAAACGGAACTTTTGTTCCTGAGTTCTATGAAATAACAACAGAATGACGTCATGTAAAAGTGCCATAAAATGCTGTCTTTTTTGCACAAAATTTACTATATAAAATATATCTGCTGGAAATTCTGAGAATGTCAAGCCATTTTGTACATAATGCTTCAACTTAAGACTTGTTCCTAGATTTATTGGATTACCTTGGGCACAAGCCTATTGGGGGTCTGTTCCAAATATCATTTATATTCTCAATCATGTTGCAGAGTCGGTCCCGCCGCAGCCGTCCGACACGGCCATCATAATGTACACTTCGGGCTCGACGGGCGTGCCCAAAGGCGTCATCCTCTCGCACCGCAACATGCTGTCGACGCTCAAGGCGTTCGCGGACGCGGTGCCGATCTACGACGGCGACATTCTCATGGGGTTCCTGCCGCTGGCGCACGTGTTTGAGCTGTTGGCGGAGAGCTTATGCTTCCTTGGAGGTAGGTGGCGCCAACTGGCGGTAACTTGTTATTGTGTTAGAAAGTAAATGTAGCCCATTATTGTCGCCACCGAGGAGAAGATTGAGCCATGCTCCACCACGCTGGCTCGTTTCGGGTTTGTGGAGGGGTTTTACGACTACTAAATACTACCAAGTAGCGATAGTAGTACTATCTGGCGTACTTGTTATTATTTAACGAGTTTTTAATCACTTGCGTCAAGTCTTGGCAGCTGAACAAAACTACTTCTAAAGGCCGACTGTTGACGGTGTCTCATGCCGTCTGTCAAAAGATACGAGTATAGGTAACGCCAAACAACTTGAACAAATGACCTTGCATGCGCAGAAACCATCTGATATATGATACTGCGCACCACGGTATGGGGTGCGGGACGCGGCGTGCGGAAGGAGCATCGCATCGAGCGCGCCTAGCCACGCTATTGGTAGATCAGTCCACCATCGTTTCCCGCTTTGAGTTCACACTTGCGTGCAGTGAAATCACGGATAAAAAATGCCTCGACGTCCGGACGTAGTTTTAAAAAGGCAAGCCAGAAAGATGGTATATGATGAGTTTTCTATCGATGGAGATATTATTATGTTTTATAGGTGTACGTGGAAAAACGTAATTTTAGGAAATTTCAATCGTAGGTATCCCATAAAAAATCTTGTCTTTTGTCAAATCATTATTCTTTGTTAATAGACACCAATAAAGACGACAAATGTCGATTAAATCTATATAGTTCGCAGCAAATGTACCTACTTCGCGTGTCTCAAACAGTTATTGTGCACCTGTTACCGCTCAGTCCCTCATGCAAATGGTACAGTATATTTTCTCATTTTCTATCGATTGAACTAAGTAAGTATATAGTATTGTGCACTAAGATTCATGCAGTATACTGTAGGTACGATTTGTTTTGAGAATTTTAAGTGCGTCGTTTTTTTGGCACGTAAGTGTACATGCGCAAACTTTCCCCCACCACGTCACATTTTGCTCAAGATGTTTGGCGTCATTTATACCATCTATAACTATTCTATAGTAGCCGGGACCTCCAGCTTAACGTGTCATCCGAAAAATTGAAACGGAAACCAATCTCGAGTCCGTTTATGCCAGATGCCGCTTCTATTTAATGGTGCTCCTAAACGGGCCAGGTGTTGCTGCAATATGTAGCCGGTAACTATTGGTGTCCCTCTCTTACTCACATGTTACAATACATATTTTTTTTCTTTTTATTGCCAATTCAATTCCAATTAAATTTCTAATACCAATTATTTCAATTTTCAATTCCATTAATAACATAACTAATTTCATTGTTTAATTTTGTTTTTCTTATGTAATTACTTATATAAATTAAATTGTGTAAGTACTTGAGCCACTGTTGTGCGTCCGCTTTGGCCCTGGCAGAATACCAGCGTCACAGATTGGTCTGTGACATTGCTGAGTCAGGGCCATTTCACTGCCGTGGTACAGTCACATAACCACACAGCTGTAGGTACCTACTGTTTTTTGTTGTTATTAATTATGTGTGTGTACCATGTCCAATGAATAAATGAATTATCTATCTATCTATCTATCATGTTAGAAAAAGACACCAATAGTTGCCGGCCACATATTGCAGTGAAAATATGGCCCGTTTAGGCGCACCTTTAGTACGTGTTACTAATGATCTGATGATTACAGGTGTCCCGATCGGCTATTCCACACCGCTGACCATGCTGGACTCTTCGTCCAAGATTATGAAGGGCACGAAGGGAGACGCGACCATCCTGAAACCAACTTGCATCACCACAGTACCCGTAAGTATACGATTGCGAGGTCGATTCATTCATCACACCAACACAATTTAGATTTCAATCTATTAAATTATTATCACCAAGGCAATTCTTCGGTAATTTTTCGGAAAGGTGGCGCGTTGATGCGTTCTTTCATTTACAAAAAACCGCATCCATATCCGTCCACCAGAGAAAGTCAGGGACAGAATTATACCACTTCCGCATGCTATTGTGTTAACCTCTCAACCGGTGCTTGCAGCTGATAATGGACCGCATCAGCAAGGGCATCACAGACAAGGTGGCTCGTAGCGGCGCGTTCGCGAGCGCCTTCTTCAAGTGGGCGTACACCTACAAGCAGACCTGGATGCGCCGCGGGTATGACACGCCCGTGCTCAACCGGATCGTGAGTACTGTGTGCTGCTTTAAACTGAGGGGGGGGGGGGGGGGGCAATCGGGATTGGGAGTAGACAAGTAACATTGCATTATTCGCTCAACCGTTCGTTTAAAAAACCTCACAGCCACTAAGCGTGAGCAAAGGTGGACATACTTGCCATTCGAATAAAGTGCTCTTCCACGAGGACATTAATATATTTTAGACTTTGCTGCTGTGTAGAAAATCAATAAAAAAATGTGGCTGAATCAGTAGGGTCTAGGATCCGTGACTAAACAAAGTACCCCGCGCGGATCCGTGGCTACACAGAGCAGGGGTTAACAAGCCGCATTACCCGGCCGCAGGTGTTCGCGAAGGTGGCGGCGCTGCTGGGCGGGCGCATCCGGCTCATGATCGCGGGCGGCGCGCCGCTGTCGCCCGATACGCACGCGCAAGTGCGCATCTGCCTCGCGTGCGACGTGGTCGCCGGCTACGGGCTCACCGAGACCACCTCCGCCGCGACCGTCATGGACGCGCACGACAGGTAGCTTCCTCTGCCGACACGCACGCGCAAGTGCGCATCTGCCTCGTGTGCGACGTGGTCGTGGTAACAAACTCATTATCAGCATCATCATCATCATCTTCATCAGCACCAGCCTGTCAGGGTATACATAGTTGAGTAGGCCTCCACATTTAGAAGTTGAAGTAGGCAGAAGTCTCGCACCACCTCCGCCGCGACCGTCATGAACGCGCACGACAGGTAACAAGCTCATCATCAGGCTGGCAGGGAACGCATTAGTATGAGGACTCCTCATTTAGAGGTGGAAGTGGGCAGCCAAGGCGACAAGACGGTAGATGGTCCAGAACGGTAATCGAGAGGCCAACGCGCTGCTACGACTTTACCGGGCACAGAAACTTTACGTACGGGCACATGCATTGCTGCTGGCGTGTCGTGGGAACCAGAGGCAGATACGTCACAAACATGCCAACATGGGGTTTTTTTCCCTCTCGCTTGGGAAGCATAGCCTCGACCGCAACACAGAGGTCCTCGCACTTCTGCTTTTAGAGGTCAGCTGTCATTATAGCTAAATAAACTTTGGTTTTGACAAACTGCCACACGATATTGCCAATGCTCCTCCACCAAGCCAACCATGCCAACTATACGCCTGTCCGCAATTTTTTGTCTCAAACATTTTTATGAGAAAACACGAACACATGTCGCCGCGGACACGGCTTTACCTATACATTACTCAGATGCGTTTCTCTCTTCAGGTCGACCGGGCGTGTGGGCGCGCCCACCACGGGCACCGACATCAAACTGATGAACTGGGAGGAGGGCAACTACCGCGTCACCAACAAGCCATTCGCGCAGGTAATATTGTACACCGTTAGATAGATGAGGATATGGGTGGGACGCCCGCTCAACATGGTTCATCTGATTAACTCTTCTTGGCGACTTTTCTTGTGAGCTTGCCTATTCTACTGAAGATATTTATAAAAATGTACCCCGTGAATTTCCCCACTGGGCGCAGGCCTTTACCTGAATGCGAGTAAAAGAGCCATTCTTAGATATTTTCAACCCCCGACGAGCAAAAGAGGGGTGTTTGAAAGTTTGAAGCGTCTGTCGGTTTGCCGTTCTTTCTGTATGTCAGCCGTCAAACGGGTAGAGAGATTTTGATGCGGATTTCTTTAAATCTTATTGGACAAGCCTTTACAATAATGTGTCGGGTCTTTTATGGTTCCGTTAGAGAAACAAGGAACCCTTATAGTTTCTTCAAGTCTGTCTGTCTGTCCGTCCGTATGTCACAGCAACTTTATTTCATAACTTAGGACTACACAGTTGAAACTTGGTATGTAGATTTATTCTGTGAGCCGCTTTACGATTTTTGTACAAAAATTTAAAAAATAAAATATTAAGGGGTGGCTCCCCATACATGGAACTGACAACAAAAAAATAATTTTCATCAAACTATATGTGTCTATAGATAGGTCTTTGAAAATGACGTTTAGATTCAATACAAACTGTCAACGAAAATTGGTTTGAACAAAATATAATAAAACACGTATTAAAAACTGCAAAGATAACTTTCATCAAGTATGAAAAACAAATTTACAACACAAACATCCAGTCTTATAGTTACTTGCTACTACGGAACCCTTCATGGGCGAGTTCGACTCGCACTTGGCCACTTTTTTTGTTACTTATTTTACTTTCAGTAGGCAGCATATATTCATTTAACTTGTCACCATAGGGCGAGATCGTGATCGGAGGCGCGAGCGTGGCGGAGGGCTACTACCGCAACCCGGGCAAGTCGCGCGAGGAGTTCCACGACGAGGACGGCCGCCGCTGGTTCCGCTCCGGCGACATCGGCGAACTGCACCACGACGGCTGCATCAAGATCATCGGTAACTATAACACAAGCACTCGTACCTGCCAGACCGTATAGTTCCACGACGAGGACGGCCGCCGCTGGTTCCGCTCCGGCGACATCGGCGAACTGCACCACGACGGCTGCATCAAGATCATCGGTAACTATAACACAAGCACTCGTACCTGCCAGACCGTATAGTTCCACGACGAGGACGGCCGCCGCTGATTCATCCAATTTCCTTTATGATCCTGGACCACCATTGAAAATAAAACAACTCTCTCCCACAGACCGCAAAAAGGACCTCGTCAAACTGCAAGCCGGGGAATACGTGTCCCTCGGCAAAGTCGAAGCCGAGCTGAAGACCTGCCCCATAGTGGAGAACATCTGCGTCTACGGCGACAGTAGCAAGAACTTCACGGTGGCGCTGCTGGTGCCGAACCCTCAACACCTGGCTGAGTTGGCGGCGAGGATCGGCCTGCCTGATATGGACTTTGAGCAGCTGTGCCAGAATGCAGCGGTTGAGAAGGCCGTGGTGAAGGATCTGGCTGATCATGCGAGGAAATGTGAGTTTGTTGGCCTTCGATTTTTGAATTGCGAGGTCGAGAGACTTATGGCCTGTTTATATTGGTCAAGGACAGTGGAGAGTACAGTAGCAAGGACAGTGGACAGTGGGGAGTATTCGAGACAGTGACTGTTTACACTAGTATCCACTGGCAAGGCAACTTGAAAGCCAAGTTGACTCGCCACTGTCCGGTTTACACCACTGTACTTGTCCACTGTCCTTGACCAATGTAAACTGGCCATTATACACGGTGGGTGGGTGAGAGTGCTATGGATCACTATCCAGTGTTCGCTATTGTATTGGACCGACCTGTACTGGGCTAGCTAAAGATCATGACTGGGATGTTGCACTGTGGTTGTACACGTACATTACACAACATATTTTAATGAGCACGTAAGCAATAGAGGATGTTGACATAGTTTGTCACTTTTGCTGTGTAGATATTTCCGGTTGTTTATGGTGTGTAGATCTGTTTTGATTATCTTGCGTGCTCACATACAGTGTGAGTCTGCATAAACTGGACATATTAATAATTGAAACAAAAAGTAAACTTTAGAAAAAACCGACTTCCACAAACCCTATTTGATTAGATTGAGTTTAATACAAACTGTAACCCCTTACACCCCCCCCCCCCCTGGGGAATTAATTTTGTCAAATCCCATATCAGTGCTACCCCACGCTACTAAGGAACCCCTGTACAATGTTTCATGGCTCTAGGTCCACCGGTTTAGGCTATGCGTTGCCTGACCGTCAGCCACGCATTGTATTTTGTACCTAGTATTGAGCAGATCTGGTGGCCATATGTGGTCTTCATCAGCAGTTCCGCATCACAATATTATGCTTACCATGTGCATTTGCACGAGTTATTATGAAAAACACAAAAATCACTATAGGTCTGCCTATAATATTTGAAGAGTTCCCTGGATTTCTCCAGGATCCCATCATCAGATCCTGACCTGGTGTCAATGGGACCAATGTTAATGTAAACCCTTTCAAACAAAAAAATAATTTTCCAAATCGGTCCATCCGTTTAGGCGCTATCGGGGTGCGGACATAAAAAAAAACATCCGGACGAATTGTAAACCTCCTCCTTTGGGAAGTCGGTTAAATAGGGTTCAAATATGACGATCCAGTTAATTTTAACCCTGTAATTTCTTCCATCTCGTAATTATGTTACTTTTTTGCAGTTGTCAGCGAAAAAAAACTTTGAATGCCTATTAGAAAAAATTTGGAGAGCAGAGTTTTTTTTTGTCGATAATATTTATTTTGATCCTCTTTAACCCTATTTAATATGTCCAGTTTATGCAGACTCACACTGTATATCTGGTGCTGACTGAAAACATTTTATTGTTCTGTACGATAGATCTACAGTTACGTTCTCACCAACCGTTCTGTTGTAGTTTATTTATGAATGTTGTGTTATTTTCCCAGGCGGGCTGGAGAGGTTCGAGGTGCCGGCCGCCGTGAAGCTGTGCACGGAAGTGTGGTCGCCGGACATGGGGCTCGTCACCGCCGCCTTCAAGATCAAGCGGAAAGACATCCAGGAGCGGTACAAGGAAGACATCAAACGGATGTACGCCTCGTGAGACTCAACCCACCGATACTGAACTCCTTCGCGCGGCCTCCGCGCAAGCAGGCTGGACGCGGTTGAATCCTTGCCAAAATAAAAATAAATTGTCTATGGGCTCAACCGCGATGCAGCAATACCGACGTGCAATGTTTCTGAATTTGTTACATTTCTGTACATATTTTGTAAATCGTAATCGACCTCTGTGAGGTGCGCTTTCCAGTGACTGTTGTTTTGGTTGCGATGCTATTGAGGGCCTAAGTTTTCAGAGATATTCTATAAAAGCCCGGGTCTGATAGGCATCGTGTGCATGGCAGTGTGTATAATTGTCACTGTCGAAAATCTTGAACAAAAAACTACTACTTTTGCCTGCCTTGATATTATATACCCCATGTGCAGCGAATTTACCGAGTTTCCGGTACTTTTAATTTAATTGATATTACAAACCAGTGCTGGAAACGATACTAGTGATATTCGTTCTCTTGGGATGTTAGGAAACTTTTATAGGAAATGTACAGAAAATAAATGAATGTAGAATTGTATTTTGTAAATGTAATATTTACAAGCTAGGCACACAATTTTCTGATTTTTTCTTCGGGTAGTTAGTATGAATTGAGATTAGGCCTGAAAGTTAAAGTTTTATAGATATATTTGTATACTGAGCACATCACAGTTAGAATTGTAATATTGTTACCCTTCACTAGTGGCGTTCGTTTATCTGATCGAATCAATTATTGTGACATTAATTTGTAGTAGCATAAAAAAAAACCAGGGAAAAAGCGATCGATGTCTTTTGACCATCTTACAGAGAACGAACGCCACTATTATAATGCCAAATGAAGTACAGCACGAGAATACCTAGATGTCACACCTTTTAACGGACAAAAAACTTACAAATTACCTACTAAATAGTAGTGTAGTAGAGTAAATACTTACCATAATTTTATATAATCAAATTCAAAATCATAAAATATCGGTGTTAACAATACTTAGGTCTTGTAAATATTTATCTGAAATTGTTAGTTGTATCTTGATCATGATTAGGTGCGTGTGAGTATGTGTATGCATGAATTCATTATCTTTAGTACAGAATGCCACATTCTCTTGTGAATGATCCGGAGATTCCTATTTTATTTATTTAAAATGCAAGAGATCTGACTTCACGCCGACAGGATGCTTGTATGAATCGGTTGTGGACGCACTAATGGTGTATGAAATAATTACGAGATTTTGGGCAATACGGCCTAGACTAGTACTTGCCCGACGGTACTGGACAACCTCGCATTAGACTGAAGTCGATGTGGCTTTCCTACTGTGGGTCAAATAAACTCTTAAATTAAATTGTAGTGTTAAGTAAATTGTTTTATAGTACTTAGGGGGGCGGGGTTATGCCACAATTTTATTCAATGAGTTATAATAATTTGAATTTAATACATTAGTAGATTGTCATTTTTTGTTTGGTTTGTCTCAAACGCGCATTAGATGCGTGTCACGCATGCATAATGGTTTTGCCAAATTATTTTTTTATTCGACTGAACTGTGTTGACTAATTAGTTGTCGATGTCCTGTTGATAAGTCGTTAATTTGTTGATTAGTTATACATCATCAATCATGTCGGAATTTAGAGAAATTTATTTAAGCTTCGTTGGAACGCATTTTTCTGAGCATTTCCGTTGGGGTTTGCTTTGATTGCTGTTGTACAATTTATATCAAGATGATAAA